>JAHWFP010127670.1:3450-34635 GCA_023313725.1 Lithobius niger
AAATTTACCTTTCGTAGTTTATTAATGTCCCAAATAACCTAGCGTAACTAACAATAACAAATTGTTGAAATGATTTAAAATTGTGTAGTTGTTATTGTCAGTCAGGTAATGTTAAGGTAGTTATTTTAGTTAGGTTATTAGGAACATTGAGTCTCCAGGAATGAAAAATTTCCGTTAAGTTTTATTACCTTTTTTTGCTACACCTGCTTCATAAACGTTGCCGCCGTTTTAGCACGGCTGTGACTACCGTTTTAAGGCGATTTTTCGATTAGTACAAAAGTGTAGTGCTTTGGCTATACTTACATATTGTCGACCGAGCTCGTAAGTCGATCTTAGAGAAGGTAGGCAGGTCGATTTTGGAGAAGGAACGCATCGGTGTCACTTTATCGGCTACAAAATTTAAAAATAAACTTGTTTCTTCTTTAATTTCACTAGCGACTTTGAGAGGCCACAAAAGCGACGAATCTACTGAAAGCCCAAACATTCGAAACTCTTTTGACATTAAAATCACACAGAATATGTGAATTTGAAAGGTGCTACGGCAAATTTTGTGTTACGACTACGGATTTTTAAAACTAAGCCTATAGTTTCGGTGAAAGGATTTGTTGAAAAATTTCCAACAAAGCCTTGCTGTTGCACAGTGTTTAAGTTTTGTTGAACGCACATTGTCTTACAAACTTTCGTCACATCATAAAACAATTCATGGTAATCGAGACAGACGCTAGTGTTTCGCCGCCCAGTTGGTATTATCCCAGTTTCCAATTTACCTTCGTAACAGTTACGTTGTGCGGCAGAAATCTACGCGAATCGTTGGAATCGTGTGCAGGAAGTTCTGTAACGAAAGCAAACTTAAGGATTTGACGGGAGTGAGTCCTTTATGGAGAAAGAGGCCCTTCAACCTTCATGATATCGTGTTAATTAGTAACTAGGGCCGTCGCCATTTTCGCTGCCGACGTAATGGAGCGGGCTCCGCTTTCTTTGCTTTCGAAGTTTGGCTAAAAAGGGTCGGCCTTTGAAAATAGTGACATTATTCCACCAAGCAAAGGCGGCCAAGGTAGCTAGCTACTTAGCTGGAGAGTATCATGAAAACATTATTGATGCATCTTTCTCTCTGTTAATGTGGATATTCAACCTTTAACTTTTAGTTTTTCTCTATCCCTGCACCTTTCCAGTACATTTTCCACAATTTGAATTTCGGGCGCGTTGGAATTTAACCTCCACATAACAAAAATATTAAGGCTGAGCCGATCACCTTTTTTCTACCAGGTCCGATCATTAAACGAAACTGGCCGATACCAAATCCCGGGACCCGATTACCGATACCAAATCCCCGAATTACATTTAAAAATTTGGTTTGTAATTTGTAAACAATAGGCGACAGCTGCTTGGGGTTTGGACCATTGAAAAGATCGTGAAAAAACGTTGAAAATGGTGTATTCCAATGACAAAACCAGTCGACGAAATGTAAAGCACCTTCAGTTTGGTTTATTACCGATCTCTCTGGATTTTGTATACCGATCCCATTTCTACCGATAGTGAAAATATCGGTAAGGAATTACGTGAGGGATTCAAAATCAGTAATCGGGATCGGCCCAGCCTTACAAAATATGCTTTTAGTTGATTAACACAGACACATGTCTGCTAGTGAGGCCATAAGAGAATTCAACAATCAACAACAACAATCAATCTTTCAACAATCGGATGCCTTTAACAATTAGAAAACGCTTCGCCATCTCGTTGTTGTTTGGAGTTATAGCTCTTGCTATTGATCCATTTTATCGCCCTGATGGTTCGTCATCCCTAGCCAACAACTAGCTGCTAGCTAAGAGCATGATTCACTAAGTATTGTCATAGGCTATTAAAAAAAAACCTGTACGACTTGCTACGGTAGGGTTGGTAAACCTAAATTTCACACGTAGGTAAAGATCGGTAAGAGACAGTGCCATTTGAAAACCCCGCGCCAACGTGGTGTTTTCAAATTCTAACTAAAACGACATCTGTGTGTTAATCCGTGTTAATCCAAAATCAGTGTGACTGCTGTGTTGTGATTGTCAAACAACAGTACATTCAAACATATTTAATTGTTACACGCTTATTTCAGTTCCTTATTCTCAAAACATCGTGTTTTAGTAAAAATGTAGTCACACAGGACAATGTGTTTTAACTGTTAGAAGAGTAATAAGCCACATGCTATTGTTTTGCCCTCAAAGCTCAACAATGACTCACATTATATTATTGAAGTTCAATTAATTGTTAGCGATTATTAGCGCGATGTTATTATTAGCTGAAGACAATTCAATTCAATTTTATTTTCAAGAGCTTTGACCCCAGGCCGCAGGCTCTTTCCCATCAAAAAAACTGAAGACAGAATTTTGCTGTAACAGAACTGTGGAGGAAAATATTAACGCGGAAAATATTAAATCATTGTAGTTTGTAAAACCTGGGTGAAAGACACCCAAAACCAAAACTGGTAGAAAAACCGCCAAGTTTCCAAAAACGGTCGGCCTTTGAAGATAGTGATATCATTCTACCAGGGAAAGGACGCCAAGGTTAATCCTATTAGCCAAGTTAATCGCACATACTTATAGCTACTAGCGGTAGCAATCTTCAAGTTTTCATTTAACGTCCAAAGTATTATTCGATGTGATTAACTTTGCTAATAGGATTAACCTTGGCGGCCTTTCCCTGGTGGAATGATATCACTACCTTCAAAGGCCGACCGTTTTTGGAAACTTGGCGGGTTTTTCTACCAGTTTGGGTTTTGGGAGGATATCACAACTTTCATAGGACTGTGAACGTACATAAGGTTACACCGTCTGTTTAAGATGCTTCAATCCCATTTTTGCACACACTGACTAACAATCGCTGATTTCATTCGCTTGGCTCACACCATCAGCGCATACCCTTCAGTTGTTTTGTTTATCCCTGCAACTTCCCCTTAATTTTTCAAGATTTCATTCACATTTAGTATCTTTATCTGTACCCCCGAAGGTCGTTGTTGCTAAAACAGCAGAACGCGAAGCCTTTTTTCGGGGGGTTATTAACAAAAAACCCACTAGCTCGTGTATGCTCGTATTGTTGCGTAACCATCATCTAACGTGCATCCCTTTATTCTTACGCAATCCACGGCAACGTTAATGTTTCTTTATTTTGTCCTTCGTTGCAGTTCAGTTTTTAGTTCGTCCAGGCTTTTACCATAAATCTAAGGACCAGTCTTGATAGTTCAAGCCATTGTTGCTCAAAATCTTGGTTGCAACTTGGAAAAGAAACTAAATTTAAATTCACCGGTGGAGAATTTCAAAACCCACCCACGCATTTGTCCTGACCCCTACAACCCCCAAACCAAGAAAAGGACCATCCTCAGATCACCATGCATCCGTGTGCAAATGTTCAGGTACGTAGGACTTCTGAATTTTGCGCTAGTCATGAGCAAAAAGTCTATGGGAATTAACATGGGAAAAATCTTATTAGCTAGTCAGCTGGCAGTCAGCTAGCTAGCTAGCTAGATAGTAACATAAAAACAACGTTATTGACGCATCTTTTTCTCTATGATTGGTGGACAGTCATCCTTTAAATTTTAGTATTTCCTAATCTCTGACCCTTCCCCTTACATTTTCCACAATTTGAAACATTTCTGTCGCATTGGGATTTATCCTCAACGTGCCAAAATAAGCTTTCAATTGCTTACAGCTAACAGACACATGTCTGGTAGTGAGCCGCCTTTTTATCATTAACAATCAATTTTTAACAATCGGATGTCTACAATGGGATGATCTACTGTTACTTGGCGGCGACACACTAGAGTGTGTCTAGAAAAGCCAACGTTTACGATTGTGGCATAAATCCATCACGGAAACTATGTGGATGAAAACTTGCTGATAGGCTGCTGCTGATTAGTTAGCTAGGTTAAGTTTTTTAATATACCTTAGTTTTCATAGACCCTCTAGCCAGGTTTACAGTATGCATTAGAGCGTCATTGGCAATGAAATTTGTGTGCATTTGTGTGTGCTGCGTGCATTTTGTGATTTCAGGTGCGAAGCAATCACGCAAATGGCGTGGGCGGGCGCGTATGTAAATATTTTTGACACAATTGTTATAATGTCAACGTTGTCTGTTGTTGTCGCGGTATTATGCATGCTTCTTTCCAGCTGATTTGTTGTTATTTTGTTTTTTGCTCTTCAGCAGCACGAGCCAAACTGGGTTATGTTCCCGAGTACGATCGGAGGGACAATTTAGGTGGGAAAGCTAAAACCTAGGATTTTTGACATGCCACGCTCGACATAAGCACGAGGCAACACAGAACCCTTGTCGCTCCTCAGCTGTGAAATCTGTTACAACAACACCGTATGTAAGAGTCAACACTAACCACTAAGTTAAACGTCAAGCTGTGAAATCTTATACCACAAGCCACAGCTGTTTGTCGTGATGTCACCAAGAGTCAGCCAATGACGAGCGAGAATAGCAGATCATTGACCGTCTGAATGGACTAGCCCACTCACGTGATACGTGCGTCACGGTTAACAGCCCTGGCGCGTGGTATAGTTTCCCCTTAAATTAACATTGACCAACAAAATTCAGTATTTGGGGTCGTGTCGTAACTATTTTACTGCATTAAAAATATTAGTGATAACAATCGAACCGTTCGGCGTCTACACAGTATGGCCATTGTTATTGCTGTTGCTGGGACTCTTTGTCGTCACCTGGGGTTAGAACTGATGAACCGATTTTAACGTTTTATAACCGAAAACTTAGGTACGGACAGGGCCTAGGGCCTTTCGAATGCTATTTTAATATGACTAGAATATTGTTGTTGTTGTTGTTCTTCTTCTTTTTCTTATGGGAGAAATTTTGCTCAAACCTAGAGATCGAATCAATGAACCGATTTTCATTTTTTATGGCTTAAAACAAGTACCAGGGCCTTTTGAACGCTATTTTGATGTGAATACAATATTGTTGTTGTTGTTATTCTTGTTGGGGAAATATACAACTTTGAAACCCACAGTTTCCCCACACAATTGATATACACCAACGAAATTCGGTATTTGGGAATCGTGCCATAACTATTTCCACTGCATTAAAAATTTTATGACAACAACCAAACCGTTTCACAGAAACGCCATTTCATGGTGTTGCTGTTATTGTTGTTGTAGTTCTTGTTGGGACTAGCAGAGCTCGCTACTATAGCTGTTAAACAACAAAATCATGCCCATCGCGCTAAAAGCATGCAATTTGGGACAGAATACGTTCTTCGCACTACAAATCGAACTAGCCATGAAACCACGATGAGATACCTCCTAGTCAACCAGTGCCTCCCTTGTTCCGCCACACACCACGCCTTCTTAAGCCGTTTTGACCAACAAATTCATTATGATTAAGAAATTTGGTACACAATTCATTCTTATCAGTACAATGCGTACTAGTCATGGAACCTCCTATAGATACCGCCAAGGCCCTCCACCACCCCGTATGTCCTCTCCATGAGGCCTGACCAACAAATTCTTGCAGACAGGCTAGCGCTAAAAATAATGAACTTTGTTACACAAGTCATTCTAAGCAGTAGAAATCGAACCAGGCATTCTCCACGAAATACCTCCCAAGCACCCCATCGATGTGGCCCAAGGCTTTTCGAACGTTATTTTAATGCGACGACAATATTCTTCTTATGATTCTCTTCTCCTTCTTCTTCTTAGGGAAATTTTGCTCATACCCACAGATGGATCCAATGAACCAATTTTTAATTTTTCTTTGACTTGAGCACGAATGTAAATACTATTTTCTACGTTTAGAAAGGCAAAAGAGCCAAGAAGTGAGGCATGCGTAGCAACAACTAGTTGAACTAGGCAGAATCCACACTGCCGGATGTACCTTACATGGAGGGCATATCTGGCAGTACACAACCAGCCCCGGGGCGGGGGTGGTTTAAGCACGAATGCTAGGGCATCCGAAACCATCACCAGTCAGAACTGTCGCAAACTCCCTGATGAAATACACGAAGAATGAAACTCGAGGTGTGCACCATCAAAACTGTGGGGATATGTGCTTCCTGCGGGAAAAACCATTCTAAATCTTCCCCAGTCAGAACTGAACTGCCGGAAACTGTCGTATGCAGGTATGTGCAATTAGAACTGTGGTCTGTTGACTTTTTCAAAAAAAATATTTTAGTGAAAATAAACGGTTCCTTCCGGCAGTTCGGTACGAAAGTCCTGACACCAGCCTCTCAAGTCGATGTTACTGGCAAGTACGTTGCGTTGGCAAGGTAAAATAGTATTTTGGGCGTTACAGCACGACCACTAGTATAATAGAGTTGAAACTTGGTGCGTAGATGCCCCCCCCCCCCCGTAGTTGGCTTCTCTTTGTACAGTCGACAGTAGCGTAGCTAACACAGAAAAAAAAGGTGCTTTAATCTCTGCGAAAATCAGCATTCATTCTGGGATAAGTGGCTCAAGTACAGCAACAAAGTTTCAGCCATACATATTTTCAATACGTAAAGTATACTGCCTCCATCGACAACAATGATTACTTAAGTGCACTCATTACAGGACTTGACCATTTACTCAGATCCAGGCATTACTTAGCTTTCGGGTAGGGGTTCTAAGACAGCAGTGGTAGGAGAACCAAACTTAAGTCATTACTTAAGTATAGGAAATGAATTCATTACTCAGGTAACAGAATAGTGGTACCAAACTATTACTTAAGAAGCAATTGTGACGTAAGTCATTGCTTAAGTACTCCTAAAACGCAGCTGTGGTACGAGCGTTAGTGAACCACCTATTTACAACAACAATGAATTCTGGTAAGAAAGACATTTTCCGAGTTTCAGGAGCGTCAAGAACAGAGATACCCACTGACTGGGCTGAGGAATTCCACTCGGAGTAAAACAACAAAGACAATATTATTCCGAATGGAATTCCTCAGCCCAGTCAGTGAGTATCTCTTTTCTGGAATTCTGACAATTAGGTACTGAAACGATAAGCCTGTAACACTTAAGCATGTTATAATCTACTATTGGATGAGAATACAAACAGTGGTTACAACAATAATTTTGCACTTACGAGCCACTTCAGGGCCACGTGCTTCTATAGCTGCAACCCCCATTTTAGAAAAAGGCACTTCCTCATGTGACGCTTTACCTGTCTGTTGAAATTTAGATCTGGCAACTTTCCCTAATCAGCTGTAGACGTGTCGTTATACCCAATGAGAATTAACATGGGTGCCTGCGGACTAGTTACTAGTTGCTAGTCACCAGTAACACAAATTCAACGTTATTGAGGGCACTTTTTTCTCCATGAAGGACACGTTTCCACATTTTCGTGTAGACGTTTTCTTTGGTACTGGATGCAAGACCCCTGATTCAAACGATTTGCAAACAGTTCTACCGCATGGGGAATTTACACCATTATGCTGAAATCAGGTATAAGTTGGTTTCAGTTAAAAGACACACGCCCGTGCCACAGCTGTGTTTTAGGAGTACTTAAGCAAAGACTTAAGTCGGAGTTGCTTCTTTAGTAGTAGTTTTGTACCACTATCTGGTACTTGAGCAATGAATTCATTTCCTTTGCTTAGGCAATGACTTAAGTTATCGTCTCCTACCACTGCTGTCTGAAAACTCCTACCTGAAAGCTAAGTAATGCCTGGATCTGAGTAAATGCTCAAGTCCTGTCATGAGTAGACTTAAGTAACCGTTGTTTCCGATGCATGGGGGCAGTAAACTTTGCGTATAGAAAAGTCATATGGCTGAAACTTCGTTGCTGTACGTGTGTCACTGTTGCGAGTTTAATTTCGGATTTAAACGTTGAAATTGTACCACCCCAGCAAGATTACGCCGATGACGTCATTTGTGAAATCTGCCAAGCTTAAGATCCACATGAGGTCAAATTGAAATGACCCATTGTCACTTCAAAATAATTAATATTCATTGTTAGTTGACATGATGCTATCGTTAAATCCTTTGAAACCCTTTGCTATTATATTAATTGTTGTAACAATGTATGGCTGTGAATTGTCTGTACTTAATGTTTGACGTCAATTGTAACGGCTCGAGCTCGCTTGGTCTTCTGCCGCGTGCTCCCAACAATTAGGTATTAACCTTAAATTCTTCCTGCCACCAACTCTCCGACTCCCAGCATCGAAAGGTAATTTTGGCCATTTTAGTTAGAAATTTTCCCTTTTTGTCCCGTTTCCCCAAACTTAACAGTGCAGCTATTTTGCCTTGCTGTGAAAACTTAAATTAACCCGAAATTTACCAATCCATCTCGTCCCAAGTAAGCCTCATGCCGTTTGGTATTCCATTTTAGGCCCTAAGCCAGGGTTAGTGTCGTCCTTGAATGTCAGGCGAGCCGGAGCATACTATCGCTCATGTTTTACAATTAAAGCCTAACCAAAACTGAACCACGACTACTAGCCATATTCCACCAATTTAGGTTAATTTGGAATTCCCGCAACCCCTTGATAGGCACCATGACACATTTTCAAGCAAGTCCCTTAACTTTGGGGTTGGCACTTGGAGAGCTGTCACACGTACTAAAAACCCTACACCACTTATCCCAGCATGTATGCTGATTTTTGCAATGATCGCAGCACTTTTCATTTTTTTCGGTTTTGTCGACTGTACAAGAAGAAGCCAACTTCGGGCAGGAATGACGCAACGTTATTTCCTATAGCACTGACCTAAGGGGTCACTCTGGTTGGGGGATAAACTAGAACGTCCCAGGAAAACGAGATGCATCTACCCACGAAGTTTCAAGTCGATTATACTAGTGGTTGTACGCTAACGCTCAAAATAATTTCGTTTGCCCATCAGAACGTTATTTGCCAGTAACGCTTGAGTCTGGTTTCTGGACTTTTCGTCCCGAACTGCTGGAGAAGCCATTTATTTTCACTGATTGCTTTTTTGAAAACCTCAACAGACTACAGTGCTGATTACGCATACCGACTTGCGACAGTAATTTTCCGGCAGTTCTGACTGAGGAGGATTCATATTGAAACACGAAACCTGGTTAGGCTATAGAATGCTCTCGGGAATGAGATGCATAGATACTGAGTTTGAAGTTCTCAACTATTCTCCACAACATCTTCCTTTCCTTTCCACTCAAAAATAATTCTTCTCTTATTGCCAGTACCGTGCGGGTGGTTCTTGAGCAGAATGCATCCGAAACCCCCACCAGTCAGAACCCACTGTCGTGTGCTGGTATGCGAATTCTGAACTGTAGTCTGTTGCCTTTTCAAAAAAGAAATTACTGAAAATAAAAAGTTCCTGCCGGCAGTTCGGGACGAAAAGTCCGGACACCAGCCTCGTAAGTCGGTGTTACTGGCGACGTTGTGTGGGCAAACAAAAATAGTACCTTGAGCGTTACAGCATGACCACTAGTATAATCGACTTGAAACATGGTGGGCAAACGTCATTGTTGCTGGTAAACAACAATCTCATGGTGTATGTTCTTATTTTTGATTGGAGAATTATTTCCTAATACATTTCGCTTGTGAGGATGCATCTTTTGTGATCAGACCATATCAGAGATCAGTCCACATCAGAGTTCATGACAGCCAATGAAAATGCTGAAATAAACTAAAGAATGAGGAAACAGCCAATAAAAACGGCTCAAATTAAATACAGAACGTAGCAATGGAAGGGAGCAAGCGGCTGACAATGCGCACGGATGTTCCCTGTGACAATCAGTAACGAACGAAATATTGCTTCAATAATGCTGACTATTACAGCCGAGCTGAAAGTTGGTTGAGTAACAATCACCTTCGGGTTAATATCGCGCTTGGTATCAAAACGGAGAAACCAGAAATTCAGCCACACTAACAATAAGAGTGGCGCCTTCCATTGAAAACGCTATTTACTACCATAACAAAACAAAACACCACGGATTCCTAGGGAGGGGGAGAGGGAGGAGGAGAGGGATAGGGAGCATTCAGACCACACAATTGGGCGTGGGGGGGGGGGGGTACGGGGGGCGCGGTCTGTTCGTTTTCATTTCATGATGCCTAGTAAAGTATTTCACTCAACGCATGCAGGAACCAGATAGACCAGCGTGGGGATATCGGTATAGTTTATTATTATTATTATGCTAACGATTGAAATGATTTTCTGATTCTATGATGATTTGACAATATTGAATTTTTGGGGGGCGTGCTGGGAGGTGAACTACGGAGGCTCACAGCCACCGTTTCCAGGTGTGGTTACACGATACACCACAAGCACTACTTAGGAGTGTTACTTGACCAAGTAATGCTCAAGTTGCTCAAGTCATTACTTACAGTTCAAGTACTACTTGCCTAAGTAATTACTTGAGCGCTACTTATGTGGAAAGCTGTGGTACGGGAGTCAGTCTATTGAAGTCCGCAGTGGGAATCTACTGAATTTTGTTTGTTTGTGTGTCTTTCAAACTGAATTGTCTTTATAAGTAATGATTCGAACTGTGTTTTCAAGAAAGAGGGAAATACTGATGACGTCATGTTTTTTCCAGTCACAAAATTTTCATGCAAGCCTCTATGTTTCTTGACCTTGGATTTAACTAAATACAATGAAAGCTTGGGCGATTGCTAAGGGGAAATAACATTACGGTGTTTTCATGCGAACGGGAAATCACACCAATGCTGTATAACACCGGCATATACATGGAGCTGCTCTAGTTTAATTTAACGTTTAATCTGAATCAAACAGTGAAGTAATCTTTGAGTCAGTTACTTGAGTTAGGCAAAGTTCTGTGAAGGCTGTGTCTGCTATCATTACAATCTGCCGGTTCGTTGCTGCATGTTTTCAGATCCATGTTCCTCCTTCGATACTTCGTGGAGAGGTAAATCGTTATAGTGAATAATTTTACGTCTAACATTATGTTTCTTTTTTCTTGCGTAACAGAAAGCAACACTGTGCCCCTTAGTGAATTACTTTCAGTTTTAGTTTCATAATTAAACGCTGCAAACATCGACAGCTGTCAAGATTATCATACCAGTACATCATTCAACACAAACGGAAATTGGTTTCTTTCCTTTTGTGGGCCTACTTTGACGCTAATTGGCTCCAATTTACCGATCCATTTTTCTTCATATTGTCATTTTTACACGGAACTAGATGTCGCAATATATATCGCTTAAACACTAATCATCGAGGTAATTACCGTCAGTAAACGGGAAAAAACAGCATTCTCAAAAACATTGGACAAAAAATCTAAAAGGTTAATCTGCATCAACAGTTGGCATTCCGACTGTTTACACTAATTAAACCAGCGTTAAAAAACGAAGGGACCGTACGTAGCAACGAGCTATGCGTCATCAAGTTATTTGGTCAAATAAGTCAATTTTATGTGGGTATCGTTAGTCATGGGTTTGAACCTATGCGCCCCGACTCACGGTAGTATTTGCACATAATTATTATTTTAACGTGTAAAAACTCATTTTAATTTTTGCAGTTTTTGTTTGACGTCAGATGAAAAAAAAGTACGTTTTTCAGACCCATAGGACATTTTTCTATTTAATTTTTTTTTAGGAAGACCTAAATTCGTAACCTGCAGAAACGTTAGTATTATTAGTTTGTAGCTTAAGTTATTATTTGACTACTACTCCCATTTATGTACTGAAAGCTTGTTTGGTACTAGATGTTAAAAAAAACCGGTTGCGTAGCGAGTGTGATGCCTGATGAGTCCAAAAATATGACCACGCAACGCCAATCTGGAATTACAACAGGAATTCAAGATCTTCCTTTTATATGTCAACCCCCATTTTTCTTTCTTTTTTTCTTTCTTTCTTTCTTTCTTTCTTTCTTTTTCTTTTTCTTTCTTTTTTCTTTTCTTCTTTCTTTCTTTCTCTCTGTCTTTTTTTTTTACATACTTTCTTTCTTTCCTTCTTTCTTCATTCACATTTTTCAGGTCTATATTTTTCTTTCTACTTAATGTGAACTACCTCTTCCTATTCTAGCCATATCCCATTTAATGTAAAACCATTCCTGTGCAGTCGTTGCATAAAAGTGTGTTCAATATTTCTTTTTATCGACCCCTCCTAAGCTTTAATGTCCATTTTCGTAAAAAAAAAAACATATATCCTGGCGCAAAATCAATACACCTTCCCTGTTTGCAATAGATTGCAGAAACCTTGAGAAATAATAGCTTGATCGTATTCTGAGATAAGGCTTAACTCAAAAATATTGGTTTATAGGCGTATGTGAGAGCCGAACCGACTGACAAGAGTATAGCAACGACTTTGTCCGTCTGTCGCTTTCCTCTATTTCGCAATGGTACCAGACAGAGATGACATGGCTTTTTCACTGTCAGATTCAGTGACCGAAAGTTAGTTAAAAATTACTGCAAATTAAAGCATCGTTGCATCCGTAAAGCTAAAAGGATTTTTCGACGTACTAAATGAAAGAATTACATTTTACGTCGCATTTAAACACTAAGGATAACATGCAACAGTAAAAACAAAAGGATCTCGTTAAGGCGCACGTGAGCCTTATTTAAAATAGTCTCGATGCCATGTTGCATGGATGAATAGGCTTACTCTCGAACCAAATTCTCCGTTTAGGTAAAAAAAAATGAAAAGAGGCCTAAAATTACGTTGCCAGGCAACGTAAAGTTCCTAGGGGTCGCTGCTGGCTTCATCCACAACGCTAAATTATGACGTCACTCCTGTCACTTTGCTCGCTATCATTGATCTATATATGTGGTCACTGTAACTATGTGTCGGGAGGCACACCGTATTGCATACTGTCTAATCCAATTCTTCATTAGCTCCTACTTACGAACTTAAAACGACAGGTAAAAATTAAGGATAAAATCTGACAACTAGGTCTAAAAGCTAACACAATTTTAACCGGCACTTGTGATGATTACCGCTTTTAGATTATATAGTAGAGATCGCTGTTGCTGTGCGCGATAGACATGCGCATCTCAAAATGGGGGAAGTGGCGGAAGTGACAGAGAACCGATTGCGAATAAATAGTTGCTGCAGCCGCTTATTTATTCTGCAAATTGAGACTGCTTATACTGCAATGACAACACTTTACCTTTATACTTCCCTTGTTATATGAATTAGAGCTTTACTCGTCGCTGAATGGTCACCATCAAACAAACCACAGATCTGTACAAAACGTCTCATATTATGGGAACGACGTCACCTGCGTGAATCACCAGATTTTTACAGAAACAGTAAGCTGTTTCTCTTCTGGATTCGGACCATCGATTCGTGAATGAGCTTCATAATAATGCTGAAATCAGCCACAATTCAGCCACACTGAAAATAAGAGTATCGCCCTCCAGTTAAAAACGCTATTTACTTCCCGAAAAAGACCAACACAAGGGGTTCCAAGAGAAGGAGCACATGGAAGGGGTAAACAGACCACACATGGAGGGGGAAGATACAGGGGAGGGGGATGCCATTTACTTGCATTAGAAAATCAAACACCACGGGTTCGAGGGGAGGAGTATGGAAGATGGTACAAAACAATGGGAGGGCGGGGAAGGTAGGGAATGGGGGAATAGGGGATACCAGACAGGCTGCAGGAGGGGAATGGGGGATATCGGGAAAGAGGGGGGGGGGTCGGAGGGGAACCTGGGGCCCATCGGCGCGCTTTCCAATTCATGCTGCCCAGTAAAGTCTGTCACTCGCGCATGAGGAACTAGCTGAAATGGCGCATTTTACGCCGGGGTACAGCTACAGTCTAGTCTCAATGTATTTCGCTAAGGCCGGTGTGTAGGGGTGGTAACGGAGATACGCAATCATTTGTGACAATCAAAATGCAGAATATTAAAGCAATATGGTGAACATGTTCATTCTCTCCTTTTGCTTTGCTGTGAACATAAATTACTGTGTGCGCCAAAATAGACCAAAAGAAATTCAAAATCCGTTAGCAAATCATCATAAAGTTTGTTTACCGTTTTTTTTTTTAATTAACACCATTGGAGGGCGGGGAGATTTTAAAGGGAAAAAGAAAAAGAAACGCACCTCTTTCACGCCTTTCAATTAATGTTGCCTTACTCATCGCGGGACACATTTAAACAGCTTAAGTAATTACCTGAACAAAAAACGGCTTCAGCGATTAGAAAAAAAAAACATTAGAGCTCGCATCTCTATACTCACAGCCGTGAAGGTACACGAATAAAAACGGATTAGAGTTCACTCGTACGGAACGACCTATAATTCGAACTCCAATACCGGGGAACAAGGATTGTTTTTAATCAATGGTTAAGCCAGAAAGAAAGTCTGTTTCCTGTGAGTGGGTATATGTGTATTTTTAGTGCATTTATTGTGAAACAAGCAGACTCCTAGTTAAGAGAGTTTTTTGCTTGTGTTTGTGTTTGAAAGTCGTTTGAGGTGGTTATTTCTAGTTCGTTTGAATATTTGCGTTTTCATTTTCTGTATGAATTTTTATCTTTCAATTTTGTAGCGTTTTGCTGTGTATGGCATCTGTTTTGTGTGGGTTTACGTTTTGCGAATTGCAGTTAAAATTATAGTTAGTTGCGTTCGAGTGAACTATAATCCGGTTTTATTCGTTTACCTTCACGGCTGTGAGTGTGGGGATACGAGCTCTAATGTTTTTTTTTTCCAAACGGCTAAGCCGTTTTTGGTGCAGTTAATTTGTTGGCTTTTTTCGCTTTCTTTTTATCGTAATTGCTACGGCCTGGTCTATCATCTGTACAGTATGTACACTGTCCACCCAATTTGGTTTGCAAAAAACCAGAGCATTAGAAATGCGTATAATTAGGTTCATGTTCCGCCGAAGCTTCGTCCCATGTCTATTATTTTATGGCAACGCATTAGCGTGTGTCTAGATTTAGCATGTGTCATTTTGATGGGCAGTCGGTTTTGCATTGTTGCAGGCACACGCAATATCGTAGCAAACAATCGCAAAAACAATTCAACTGTCTTCCCGAAGCCCGCATTAGAAAACTAATAAGTCATTCAGCCGTTTTGGTAGCCCAATTTTGAGGCCGTAAGGCCTAATAATTGAAGGCATCGCACCCTACGGTTTAAATCTTGAAGATTTAAGCGAATACCGGGACCGTCTCACTTTGGTTAGAGCTTGAAGGCCGACAATGCTAAATCGAATAAGATACGACGACAATGTTCCTTCCCCTGTGCCCAAGCATCGTTGCATCTTTTTCGAGTGAGTTCTAATCCATCTTGTGCACCTCATCTCTTTATTGTACCATTGTTACACGTTGCAGCATTGTGACATTTTCATATTGTTAGCCGCTCCGCCTCCTCCGTCTCTGGTCCAGTTTTTGAACATTCTCGTGCGCAAACAAACTGCAATATACACGGCCGGATGCTATCACCCAACGGCAATTAAGCAACGAATTAATGGATCGCTCATGAGTCACGGGATACGCCGATTGAGTGATGGAAGCGAACGAGAATCAGCGTTTGTTTAGTCGTAAGTAAAATTGACGTCTTAAGTGTTGTCTAAACCTAACCTCTCCAAAAGGCTGTCAAAGAAACTTAAGTTGACGCCGCATGGACATACGAATGATAAACCTGAGCGCACCAATTTTTCAAACAGTGCTTCCAACACCTTCATCCAGAATCTTTATATTTTGCCAAGGCCGAAGTATAGGAGAGGTTGAGGACGGGGATTTGCAGTCGTCTGTGACAATCAAAACAACAGTCAATTAAAGCAATTGGGTGACCTAGTTCATTCTTTGCACGTCAGTAACGAAAAACGAGGAGCATGTTCATTGTTTGCCCGGTAGCAGTGAAAAAGGGCGAAGGAAAGACAACGTGAAGGGAATGGAAATGTCGTAGCATCAGTCAGTAGCAAACAATATTACGTTTGGCATTGTTGACCTGAGCGAACTAATTTTTAAAACAGTGCTTCCAGCACCTTCAGCCACTCAGCCAGTATCTATATATTTTGCTAAGGCCGAAGCATGTGGGAGGTTGCGGACGGGGATTGGCTGTCTTCTGTGACAATCAAAACTCACTCAGTTAAAGCAATTTGGTGACCAAGTTCATCCTTTGCACGGCAGTAACGAAGGGGTATAAAACTTGGGCCCCAAAAGGCACGAAAAAAATCGCCAGCGCAACAACCAATGAGGACGTGTGACAACATGGATTCTTACTAAACCGGCGTACAGCTAGTTTTAATATTTTTTGGAACAAAATTTCTTGCGTGGTTCTTTTGAAACCGCATCACGATTCCGTTCATTGTCAATTTTTATAAATGTAAATCAGGCTGCATTTTACGGACAACCTGTATTTAACTAACCCAAAAGGAAACGTCCTTAAAAGGAATCGTCGTTAGGTAGCATTTAACACGCACACATGTACAAGTAAACATACACTTTCCAATAACCACTGGAGGGATGCTTGATTGTGCACCACAAAACAGTGAAATAGAAAGGAACACACAAGAAAGCATGGAAAAATTGGTTAAATAGTCCGTGTCAATATGGCTCAGCGGTAGCTCGTCGGCCTTTGATTTCAAAGGTCGTGGGTTCGATTCCCCGCTCAGACTGCATAAGTCCAAAAGGCAACGTAAATAGGTTTGCATCCGGTCTTATTTAACCCATCTTGAGCCATAGGCTTCTCCGCCCTGTACACCTAAAGGTATTGGGACAGCCGCTGCTGACAATAACAGGTGAATGTAGTCGGAACGAAACCAAACCTAAATTAATCACTAATAATATAAATGTTAAATACGGCACAAATGAAATCAATGTTGTTTGTGCTAGATTCACACACATTAATTGTTTCACATCAAAGCACGAAAGACATTTTTCACTTCAAAGTACAAAAGAAATATTTGTAACGAAACGCGAATACCATTCCGCCACCATTTACCACACCGTTCGTTCACGTACGTTGAGTAAGAATAACGGGGACGAGAAGAACCACGCTAGTGGACGCGAGGAACCACGATCTCGTGATCCATTTGGGGTTTGGGCCTTGGCAACGGGACTAGAGCATTGGAAGAATGGATATCTGTTGCACTTTTAACAATTAGCATGTCAAGTATTGACTATTTTTTTACTGCCGGTACCTTTATCGCAAGCGCTTGAAACATTCGGTCCACCGCGTCCATTATAACGTTAGCCTACTTGTGTCCGTTACCATGGACAGCAGCCGCAGTCTGCGCATGCGTAGAGTAAAGTAGTTTTCCTAGCGAACGGCAGTGATGAGGAGGATCCGTATCATGCCGACCTCGCTTGCTAGCCTGTAGAAGCTTGATTCATAGAAACCGAGCTTCAAAAAGAGGAGAGAAGCCGTTAAATGTGTGTGAAAACGAAGTTCACGACGTTTCGTCTCCCAGTTCTGAATAGTTCTCAAGTGATGGAAACTAAACCGTAACAAACATGTCCTGAAGGTCAAATAAACAATGCTTTTGACGAAAATTCATAGCTCATTTTATCTTAGCCTTACAGATTGTAAGGATCCAAGGTGTCATAATAAAGTAAATAAATTATTAAAACACTAAAAAATAAATAATAAAAATATCATCACAATTAAAACGAATGTGTCCACAGCGTTATCCAAGATAACTAAATTTCCATTTGTGCTGATATATTTATTAATTTTTAAAAATTTTTATTGTGTTTTAGTTTTTATGTATTTTTATTACGACACCTTACATCCTTATGATGTGTAAGGCTTAATTTGATACGTTACATCCTTATGATACCTTGACCAACGTATTTTTTCAATAACATGGTTTATTTTGCCTTTGAATTGTTTGTTATTATTTATACCACGCGCCATGGCTGTTTTCTGTGACGTGCATATCACGAGACTGGGCTAGTCCAATCAGACGGCCAAACAGCCGTTGTTCTCGTTCGTTATTGGCTAACTCATGGTGACGTCACGGCAAACAACCATTGCGCATGGTTTAGTTTCCCTCACTTGAGAACGTCTTCAAACTGGAGACGAAACTTCGTTAACTTCGTTTTCACCTGCAGTTTATGGCTTTTCTACTCTTTTTAAATCTGAAAAGTGCTTTTTACTCTCTTCCTTTTCAACGCACAACCGAAACATGAATTTCCATTTTTTTCCCTTTTTTTTCTATATTTTAATTATTACTTTTCTTGTGCCGCCACACACAAACCATACCATAACACATACGACACACACATAGGGCTTTTAATAGAAAGCTATAATCGATAGCAGGATCACCACAGAAAACTACACCGTTTCGTATTGCTAATCAGTGTCAGGCTTCCGTAGTTTAGTATACGCAGTGCTGCCGTCAGAGGGCTCAGTAGAGTAGCGCCAACGTCCCTAAAATCGATACTAAAATGTTTCGCGCGACGCAGGTGTGCGGAAAGCTTTACTCTGTTTGACTGTTGACTAGGGCCACTTTGCGAACGACAATCGTCTCTTTGTTAATTTTACAGCTGTTGCCTTAATACAAAGGAACTAAAATTAGTCTTGAGGAGGCGGCGCACAGCTCCAACTGCCTCATACAGATGGCGACCTCTACTACAGAATTCTTGCATCACTGTGGAAGTTACGGAAACACACTCCTACATTTTTTATAGTGCTCCTGCTAAAGCTAGTTTACCTTACTGACTTAAGTAACACGACGCCTTCCATAACAACATGTCGGTTTATTGCAATGCCGGATTTATTCAGCCAAAGCGTTCCCCAAAAAATGCTTGATCAGTATTCACATCTGTTCCTGTAACGGAAACCTGCTATAATTTGAATACCGACTTGACAGCATATAATTTCTCGCTGCATTAAAGAAAATAAACTACCCTAGTTGTCATGGTTTTATTCACGTCAACACAAGAAGCGTGGCGTAACATCAATCAATATTTCTAGAGTAACTGCACATTCGCGCTGTCCACTATAGATTTTTGGACATACAGAGTGTGTAGTTCAACAACACTGAGTGCGTGTATTTGGAGGGACAAAAGCGTGCTTTCTTATTCGTGGAAACTTAACTTATAGTTAGTGTGAAACAATGAGGGCAATCACGTAACGGTAAGGAGTGAAAATATGTGTTCTTCCATAACACAATTTTTTATGTATTTTTTTTTATTTGTTCCAGTGTCTTTTTTTATAACGTGGTAATTCTCAACGTTTTCGAGAACGTAAACAACGTTAGCTCTGCCAAATGGTGTAAGCAGAAAATGGAATGGTGGGGGCGTATAAAATGGGGGCGTATAAAATTATTGAAGTACTCAATAATTTTAATATCGTGTGACAAGGAGGCCTGACTTTAGCACGACTGTTTCAGCCGCCAGAGGTCCCTCGTTCAATCCTGACCTCAAGCATCTCTGGCATTTTCGTTACATGACAAGTGACGCATGGCCATGTGTAAATTTCGTATGCAAAAGATCTTATAAGACTTGTAATTTTCTGTCGAAATAGTCCCTCACGTCATCAGATGCTGCGGCTTCTGTTCGTAGTGCACCAACCAAAACCGTGTCACCAGATGACGAGAGGGACAATAATTAAGCTCCACGATAATTTTAATATACGGTTTTACAACTTATAAGATCATGTTGTGGTCCATGACAATTTGGTCCCAAAATTACAGGTAGTATGACAAATTGGTCACGTATAAAACATAACCCTACGAAAATTCGATCCTGCAAAAAAAAAAAATTCGTTCGAGTGGTTAAATGGGTTTATAGAAATAATTGCAGCAACGGTTTGGAAGCGTTCACAAATTAACTAACCCTTTTTCTTAGAATTTAGACTCCCATTTAAACCATTGTATCACTGGGCATAACCCCAGCACGTGAAGTACGTCACTTTTCCTTTAACCTCCCCCCCCCCCCTCACAATACATACATATTTTTTTAGATGAAATCGGTGTGCAGGTTGTCATTAGTAGTACCTAGGCGTAATGACCATACATTTTGAAAAAAATAAAACTTTCAAGTTGTAAACAAAAGTTAGAAAATTACTTTAGCTAAAATAATTTACCGAGAATTATAAATGTTACGTGACACTACTGTCATCTGCTCCGCTTCCCCCACCCCATCGTAACATGGAAACACAACCCCCTCCCCATCCCTTCCAGAAACTACGTAATATGTGAACGCTCCCTTGTTGGGGCCTTTCTTGTCCAGAAAACACTCCCTCAATTGTTAACTCTCATTGCATACAACATTAGATTAAAATGTTAAATATAGCCATGCTTGTAGTAGTTGGACTTCAAATTTTAACTACCATTTTATTTTGTTTTTAACTTGGAAATTTTTTTGACTTGGGACCGAATTGTCGTATGTGGTCTTTTTTCTGGGACCGAATTGGCACGGAACCGAATTATCGCGAACCCAGATCAAGCATTTCAACTCTTTCCAACGTTTGAGCTAACGAACTATTTCTTTAAATTGCGCCTGGGCATCAAAGGTGGATCGGCAATCGGTGTGATGTATGACCGGTATCGGTAATTGGTTTGATAAGTAACTAGTATTGCCAAACGATGTTCAGTAATCCTAAAAGTGACAAAAACCCTAAGAGAAATGACGTTACAGCATGGGACAAATAAAAGTACATCCTGTTGATAGACAACAAATCAGCCATGATGGCTTTCGCTGCAGTTCTGTTGCTACAACGGGAGTATTTTTTAGCCGGAAACATGTTAACTATTACAT
Organism: Lithobius niger; assembly: GCA_023313725.1. Classification (NCBI taxonomy): domain Eukaryota; kingdom Metazoa; phylum Arthropoda; class Chilopoda; order Lithobiomorpha; family Lithobiidae; genus Lithobius; species Lithobius niger. The sequence continues at coordinate 23,994 of JAHWFP010127670.1, forward strand.
CATAGGACACATTCACAAAAAAGCAATTCGTTTTATTTTTAATATTACAAGCAAAACCCACTTGGAGAAAGACCTGCCAAGTTTCAACCAACACAATCACTGACACCAGAATAAAAATGGCTACCACCAAATTTTCTACTTGGTGTACTGAGCCTAACCCATGTACTGACCGCAAAGTATTCCCCTTAGAAAGCAGTGGTATCACTTCCGCCAACGAACAATCGCCAAGCTAACCCCACCAACAATGAAAAACCTTACCATTCTTACTATCGGTAGCAATGGACAAATTTTTCATTTAACGTCTGTAGTAATACTTGATGGGATTAGCTTGGCGATTGTTCGTTGGAAGAGGATGATATCACTTATTTCTAAGGAAAAACGTTTCAGTCAGTATACAGGATAAGCTCGGTACACCATATACAAAACTTGCAGTGGTAGTCAATTATATTTTTGTATCAGTAGTACTGAGCTGAAACTAGTGAAACAAGGCGGGTTCTTTCACTGAAGTGGATTTGGTTTGTGATATTACTACATTTGTAGTTTCTTAAAATTTATTTTGGCATACCTAAAGTTTTTCAAATAATAATAAACTTTTGTCTGCAAATTTATCCCAACAAAAATTTCATTTTGCTTCCATTTAGGGTTATGAAAATTTTATGCCTATTTCAAGTTAGCATAGGGTATAAAGAGCAAGGGAAAAGTGCTAGGGCTTGACAGGACTCTACTTTTCATTCAAGGTCATCAACGTGCAAAGGGAAAGAGGACGGAAGATGTTGGTCGATGAAAGATTTTTGTTAACGTTTCGCAAACCAAACGCAAATCGAGACATCAAGTTCTGTAGTTGTGCTAATAGAGTTTTAATAAGAGTGCTAATAGACTTGTCGTGCCATATCATGGCAAATTTATATTACTTACGATGCGGCTATGCAATAAATTAATGATAAAAAAAACAGCTGTAAAAGAATATTTAAAAAATATTTTGGCCATGTTGGTGGTGTACGTCACCCTTCCAACAAAAATGGCAGTCCTAAATTTTAATTAAAACTTTCTTACTGTGCAAAAAAATTTAAAAACAGTATAGGGCGTTCTTTAGGTGTAAGTTGTTTCCCCCTCCCCCCCCCACCCCCCGCACGTTTAAGTTGCGTGCTATTAAAGGTACTGTTGAGGAATGGCACTCGGCGTGTCGCCGCAGTCGCCGTGAGGAGGTGGTGTTGGCCCGTTTGCGCGTTGGTCACACTCGACTTACTCACTGTTTCCTTTTGCGGGGGCTTGACCCTCCTGAATGTTCTTGGTGTCGACAGCCACTTACGGTCCGGCACTTCCTTGTTGATTGTCACCATCTTGATGGTGTTCGTCGTCGTTTCCATCTTCCGCATGAGATTGCGCGTCAATTGGGTGATAAGTCTGTCCTCCTGTCCGGTGTTTTTCAATTTTTGCAGGAGGTACAGATGTATGACAAGATTTAGATTAGGGGTTTGAATAACATCTCTGTAATGTGTGGTGCAGTGGCAACCCGGACCACTGCACTGTGACTGAGGTTGGCGCTAATGACCAAATTGTCGACGCGCCATTAAGCCTCAATCCCCCCCCACCTCTGTCGCAAATCTTGTTTACTCGCATGTTTGCTGGGGCCAATGGCCAATCTTAGACTTGTGTGTCTAATCTTACATAGGTGAACATTATCTATGCCTTGTAATTATATTTCGGTTCCTGCTTCTAGAACCTTCAGGAACTTTCTATCACCCATAATACCCTGGCTATTTCGCGGTTGACAGGGGTTACCAAAACGTATTTAAGCAATGGGCCAGCATGGTAAAATCAGAAAGCCTTCGGGCCAGTCAACTGGCTGGTCCTCTTCGATCCCTGCTATGTCTCCTAGTTAGAGGGATTTTTGGCTGTTAGGCCTTTAGTAGGCCTAATTTTGGTTAGGCTCTTTTCCCCCAACCTAAACAAGCCTTTTTATTAAGCCTCTTAACCCTGACTTAACCCCACAGTTCGCCAGCTTCCCTTAGAAGAATTTGTTCAGTCTAATTAGTTAGCTCTCCTACAGTTTGGGCACCCCCCCCCCCCGGGGCCCGGGCTTAGGGTTCTCTTGTTTGGGAGTTTAGTTAGGCCCGTTTTAGGTTTTTGGTAGATTAAGGTGAAACGTGGGTAAGCCGAGGAATAGCTAAGCCTTGGCGTTAAGTTCCATTGTTTAATTAAGTCTATGTCACTAGTTAAGTCTAATGTGTTCAGATCTTGCTGAAATTTGGTAGGGGAATGCATAAGGGTCTTGGGAATCCGTTTTTAGGTTTAGAACGTTAAGCCTATTTTTAGGCCTATTTTGGATTAAGGGGATGTTTCTTGACCTTTCGCCCTGCAATTCGCCTCGGGAAGGGAGACAAGGCCATGGACTCTACCAGTCTGAATTATGAGAGAAAATAGTCATTACTGAAACTTCAGAATGAATTTCATTGACCCTTGAAAGTCCTGAAGGGGGATTATCCAGGCAGTTGTTCCATTCAACGGAAGAGCTCGAAGATGTTATGGGCCGATTCATCCTGAGAAGATGTATGTACGGACCATTGCTAATGTACGAAGAGAAGGCTGAATTCCGAAGATGAGAAAGCCTTCGGGCCAGCCAGCCGGCTGGTCCTCCCTCAACCCCTCCTAGGTCACCTAGTTAGGGGGATTTTTGGCTGTTAGGCCTATAGTAGGCCCAATTTTTGTTAGGCTCTTTTCCCCCAACCTAAAGTAAGCCTTAGCCTCTTAACCCTACCCCGGAGGGCAGCCGCGGGGGGGGGGGGTCACGACGAAAAATAACAAAGTGAGAGAGCTAAACCAAAATTAGACTGAACAAATTCTTCCTAGGGAAGCTGGAGAACTTTGGAGTTAAGAGGCTTAATAAAATGGCTTAGTTTAGGATGGGGGAAAGAGCCTAACCAAATACCAAATTTGGGCTTACTAAAGACCTAACAGCCAAAAATACCCCCAACTAGGAGACCCAACAGGGGTTGAGGAAGGACCAGCCAGTTGGCTGGACCGAAGGCTTTCCTTAACAAATAGACTAAAACATCGCCACTAAAGGACGAATCCAATTCGCAACTATTACCATATAATAGGCGAAACAAGAACTGTGCCTGCCACCAAGAATGGGCAAAACAAACTTCGAACATTGCACCAAGAATGGGCAAATTAAGAACTTAACCTCGAACAACATGGTTTTAAAAAAATCTGAAACAACTACTAAACAACTCAACACTCCACACTAAAATTAAGTTAGTTCTAAAAGCCGAAAATTAGGTTGATTTATGGGGGGGAAAACCCCTTTAGGGAAAAAACCGTCGCGGAAATATTACTCTTTATGAGCATAGCAAGTTGCAAGAAATTGCATGCTTATTATAAGCCGAAATTAAACTGAATATTGCCGTAAGGCAACCCAAACGCTAAATAAAGTGTTCCCCCTTCTCTAAACACACAAAAATTCTAAAGTAGGCCTTACAGCCAAACTAAGCCTTGAATAAAAAAAACGTTTCAAGTAAAACTTGTTTTATTTTACCCCATTAATACAAAAAGCCAAAAATCCAAAATAGGCCTAAAAATAGGCTTAACGCCAAAAACCCTAAAAACGGATCCCCAAGACTCTTCTGGATATGCCTACCAAATTTCAGCAAGATCGAAGCAAGTTAGGTTTAACTAGTGACATATGCCTAACTAAACAATGGAACTTAAGGCCCGTGCTTAGCCATTGCTCGGCTTACCCACGTTTTACCTTAAGGCCCTACTCTGCAACCTTAAAAGGTCCAAAAACAAAAACAAAACCGACGGAACTTAAGGCCTGGGCTTAGCCCTCGTTGGCTTACCCACGTTTTACCTTAAGGCCCTACTCTGCAACCTGAAAAGGTCCAAAAACAAAACAGAACCTAAAAGGGGCCTAATTAACACCACCAAAAGAGAACCCTAACTTTCGCCTAACCAAATTCACAAGCAAAAATCGAAAGGGAATCCCACCAGCCTTACTCTCGAGAAGAAAAATCCAAAAGGGAATATCCCGGGTTTCGGCATTATGATGAAAAATAGCCAACGAGGGCTAAGTGGCCCCCCGACCCCTGGGGGGGGGGGGACCAAATCAGCCAGGAAGCAAATCATCGGGACCAAATAATGTCGGGGTACCCGCACTACGTCCCGTACTGGTTTCACAAAAAGCGAAAGTTCGCCTCTAAAGCTGCATTAAATTATCTTCCGAACTACGTAACAATCATGTTTAGAGCATTGTAATACAATACCACGTTTATCGTGAAGTGAGTTGCATATCTATCGACTGCATTTATTCACAAAAATCAATTAGTTTCTTCTGTCAACTGCAGGAAAATTTGGAGTGGCATTTTTTCGAAAAAAATTAATAGATGTTTCAAGTTGCAATAAGTTACACTTATTAAATAGATACCGGACCATGTACACACTGGCTTGGCCTTATCGCTTCTTGTAATAATCCACTTTATTACCTTTACTGCAAAAAAGGATACTTCCTCCTTTCAGGTCAACATAGTTACGTAGACTTCACAGACTTCTTCTCAGCAGTTAAAGTAAAAATGTATCTGAACCTAGACAAACGAGCATATTACGTTCCGCAAAAGAGGAAAATCTATTTCATTGCTTGAAAAAATGTATAACCCCTTTCAGATGAGCCGAATGCGGTTCGTTTACCTTGATTACCAAAGCCATAACAGCAGTTAAATTTAAAATTTAGAATAATAAATAAAAATAAAGACAGCAAAACTCAAACAAACGAACGTGGTCGGCCTGTAATTGCAGTAAAGCCTTTTCACTGCTTTATCTGTAAAACATGACATCGAAAACATTCAGGTCAGTATATTTGTATTCATCTGTCTTACTTAGAACATTCACAAGAACATAATATGTACTCAAACCGCAAAAAAGCTACGGGCCAGACAAACGGACGTATAGCCCGAAACTTCATTCAGTTTTAGCCTGTAGCTGCGGATGAAAAAAAGATATCTTTATCTTTGGTTTTAGCCTAATTACCTTGATGAGCTTTAGGAATGAGTCACAATAATAATTTACAACCTAGATTTGGATTAAAAATAGTGTGTATTGAACTCGAATTGTAACTCTTGCTGGAAAATCCGTACCTTTCAAATAAAAAAATTACATTTATTTTCCTAAACTACAAGCAACAAACGTCACAACAGCAGTCTAGGTTTAAATATAGCGTGAATGTAAACAGCAAATAATGCTTCGCTAAAATGAATTTAGGCCACGTTTATTCGGCGCAAAAAAAATGTTTCGAGTGCACTGGCAGAAATCTACATGAAATTTTCGTGAAACTGCATATCACTGCACAAAACACAAAACTCATTACGTAATTATTTCTCACCCAACGCACACCCGGTTATAGCGACAACCCACATTTAGAATAAGCCATAACCTGTAACATTGCCGGTAACATTATATACCTGTAACATTGCGTGTAACCATGACATATAACTGATGGTAGATGTGACTAATTGCGATTGTTGCAAACATTTCTTCAAAACTCGTGTAATAAAACCATGGAATAGTCTGTTTGATGAGGTGGTATGTGCTCCAAGTCTGGAAACTTTTTACCGCTACTTGCAGAAATGTGATGTGTCAACATTTTTGCTTATATTTTTATTTTGATGCATTGCAGGGTGGTCCTGCATTTCTGGCTTGTTATGGTTTGGGGACTTGTTGTAGGTTTAGATGGTATTTCATTTTTGCCATAATGATTATGTTTTATTTTTTTATACTTTAGTCCTAATAGTGACTCAGGTTTTTGTAGCCGATGATTTAAAAAAATACCATTGTTTTAACGTTTTTGCGTGCCCATATCGGGTATTTCAGATCTATGTTTGTATTTTTGTACTTAATTTTTACTTCATGTTTACATTATTTATTTTATTGCATGTTTCTTCCTTTTCCCCTCCTTGCTTTTCTATGCGACTGTCGATGCCATCAGGGGACTTAATTATCCCTGGCAGGTCTAACCTTGGTATCAAGGCAGTCGTACCCCATCCTTCCACCCTTGCCTTTTGTTCCTTCTCCTCATCTGGTGCACGCAGAGGACATGTGGTTCGCACAGAAGCTTTCAACTGTTCTGTTAAGGTTTTTCTTTTATAGCTTAGGCTGGATGTAAGTGCCTTTTATGATACATTCCAGACCTGTTGCCAATTTGCAACAAACTTTTGTTATCATTATGATATAATTTCATGACAAAAAAATTAGATTTGTTTGATAATTTGATCACTTCCATATCGTCTACAGCAAAAACACCACGTAGACACGGTTAATTACGACGACTTAATTATAAAATGAAACTCAGTTTGTTAGCTAGATATGCAAACGTTGCGCATACTTTCAGTTTTGGTTAATGTTATTGGTTAAACCCCTGTCAGCTCGATGTAGTTCCGTTCATGACCAGGGGACAATATCCTTCCTGTGAAGCCCATGGAGTGTTTTAGCCCCTTCCCTCTCGACATAGACTCTCTTGGCTCCCGCTGACCAAATACTACCAACGGTAATTTGCCCCAACCTATGCTGATCGGCTCTGCTGGAGAAATGTTTACAGTCCTGTAGCAAGTAACCCCACCTGCCACCGAATAATATGCCATAACAGCTCGCCAGAAGCGCCAACTGAATTATTAAGGTATTGGAAAAGAGGTTTGAAAATTGACTGGATAGACGAACCCACCGAGTAAACAATAACGTCACATCCGGTTTGAGAGGTTCGCGTAGGAAAGGCAAAAAGATTTCCGGTTGGCCGATTCAGGCTGCATATCTGTTCGTTAACGTGAACATGGTTCGCTTTGCCGAGAACCTACATTAAGAGCACTAGAATCTCCAGTCCTGCTAAGCTTGCTGTTTAATCAAACAAGCCCCTCCCCCACCCAACTTCCACCATGTTACACACGCTGCATCAAACACGACCTTTGCCCTCAATTACTTGTAGCTGGCAAAAACGTTTATTGAGTGAGCGAACTCGTCTGTGTATTTTTGGGCGTTTTGAGTATTTAACCGCATTTCACGAACCCTTAAATCTTCCAGTGGTTTATGCATCGTTAAAAAATATTTTTTTTGCTGGCGAGTAAACACTGATTGAGTGATCGAACCCGTCAGTGTATTTTTGCGCGTCTTCTATTTATCCGAGTTTCCGAGTTTCACTTATCCTTTTATTTTAATCTTGCAGTGGTTTATGTCAACGGTTTATGCTTTTTTTTAGTAACAAATATTTTTAGCTGCGAATAAACGCTGATTGGGTGAGCGAACCCGTACGAGTATTTTTCACATGTTGTTTTTTTTTTCCTTAGGCTTTTTTCCCATGTCTTTTTTCGACAGTAATGATTTTTTTTCTCCTCAGCCTTTGTTAAATAGGTTTTATTATTTTTTTTCTGCCTTCAGTCATTTATTCCGTACGCTTGAGAATTTCAAATATTTCATGAAAGAAGGAAAATTTCGTGTAGTAAAAAAAAAAGAAAAATCATGAACAAATTTGATATAAAACCTAACATAATTCTGGAAAACGAGTTTATTTCTCTTATCGTTCGGCTGGTGGAAAAAACGAGAAGAATGACTGCTCAATTCAAATTCATGTTTGATTAAAACAACAAATTTACAGTCGCATTTGGCATCAATACCAGCAAGTCTAGGACATGTTAGGATAGGAAAAGTTACGTATACAACTGAAGGACTCAATAATGTGATAAACATTCTCTTCATCATAATTCAAGTTTTCGTTTTGTTTCTCTTCGCCAATTTTTTTAAGGACAAAAAAAAATCAGGAATCCAACCGGATTACTTGCACCTTTTGATGGAAATCCTAAAATAGGTTTAAAAAAATGTGTATCAGATGAGTGTTTTTATTGACGTAAACAATACCTTACGACGTCGACTCGTTATGAAATGAGCAGAGCAATGAAGGAGCTTGAAGTTGGCTGCCACTTTAGCTCTACTCTGTTTACAGGGTTTCCCCGTATGCTTCTACGGCTGATGTTAGTTGAAAAAATATTAGCTGTAACAGTAAATTTGTATAGCATTCTTGGCACAGCCATACGCAACGTAAGGAGTAGGTAGGTTTTAGTTAGAATTTACCTTGAAACGCACGCAACAGCACTCGGCCGTAAGCTTCTATTCTCCCCTGCTCGTGGCTCCATCTGGCAGCCGTGGTGAAGCCTAAGGCAAACGAATTCGTCGATTTTAACGAAATGTGACCAATTCGTAACATTTACAAAGTTTCTTAAGTTGGTTAACAGATTGCTCTTCTAACTGAAATATATTATATGAACGTTGTAAAATGTGGTAGGCATTATTGAGATTCAGAGGAGCTTTCTCAATAACCAAAACAATGGGCAAACGTTAAAATGCCGTCATCCCTACAACCGAATGTAGAAAGACATAGTGTCAAAAAGTTCGTCCAGTACAAAAGGCCATCACCACAAAAAGTTGACATGCCGGGCGGTCCCAATTTGGATACCTTTGTTTATTAATTTATTAACCGACTTTAAAAATCTTTAAAAATAAAATGGATTCTTACAAACAAAAAATCAGTAACTCTACTATAATTACTTTAAATTAGGACAGCCCTCCGTATTTGGCTGGTTTTATAGAGCATTGTTGTGATTTCCCGGTAGTAGTTGTTAAGCTAATCCAAGGCTAGTTTAAGCCGCCCGCGCACTGAGCGACTTGGCCGCGCGGCCAGGTCGCTGTAGCCAATGAGAATGCTTACCGTTTATGTAAAACCACGCACTAATAATTTTCATTAGCTGCAGCAACCTGGCCGCGCGGCCAAGTCGCTCAGTGAGCAGGCGGCCTTAGACCTCAACTGAATATCCCCACTGAAATAGACAGTGAGGCCTTGATGCCAAATGCAGTTATGACCTACGGTCAGAAAAAAAATGACGTAACCAGTACTGTGCATCTTTGTTAAAAAGACAATACGAATCATTACTTATACACAAACAAACACACAGTTTGAAAGACACACAAACAAACAAAAGAGTTAATATTTTAGAGATTCTCCTGAGGATACACACACAAACAAACAATTCGAATATCTGTGTGTTTGTGTGTGTCCGCAGTGGGAATATCGATAATCCGTATTCTATTGAAATCCGTGTTGGGAATCTCGATAATATTAATTCTTTTGTTTGTTTGTGTGTCTTTCAAACTGAATTGTCTGTACCCTTTTGTACACTTTTGTACATTTTTCCCCGTTTTTGTACCCTTTCGTACCTTCTGGTATCATTTCGAACACTTTCGTGCACTGATGGACTCTTTCGTATTTTATTATGCCCTTATGTACGGTTTTATGCTTTTTCGTGCCCTTATGTACCCTTACTTTCACTACTACTATTTATTAACATTTATTTCCTCTTTATTTCCATTTTGGTTTGTAAAGGCGTCTTATGGGCACTGAGTTATAGGCAGTTAAGTATTTTACACGAAAACCGGTCATACAGACATTTTCATCCTCCTGTAATGTCCTTAAGATGTTAATCATTATCAAAAACGGTGGCCTAAGAGTAGGCTATGCTTTAGTGTAGAGCAGCGGAGGATGTAGGTGTGTAGTAGGGAAGATGTAGATTTCAAGATGTGAATGAGTATTTTTGTCAGACTGACTCGGCGTGAGGTTTAAGAAGTATCAGTTGAGAAAATAAAACTTGCCAGTTGGACAGCTGGGTTGGTTACCAAGTGCTCCTCTCCGCAAAAAAATGTCTAGATAGGCCTAGGTTCCTGATTATAGGCCGTGTAACCAAGTATTTCTCGTTCAGTATGGCACATACAGTGAATAATCATTAAACGTATTCTCATCATACGTTGAACTTGTGCCGTGGCTTTGGGAACTTCAGCCTTAATTTTAAGTATTTTAGTCTTCTATTGAAGTTGTACCCTCAGTGTAGCCAGTGCAACCATCCTTCATCCTTCAATGTGTTCCACACCCTTGGAAAATCTAACGGCATTAACACTGGCGATAGCCAGTGTTAGTAAGGGTCGACCTAGGACCTCTGTGTTAAACTCTCAACTTTGAGAGCTTATAACTCCGTCAAAAGTAAACATATTTAAACCAAATTTGGAATCTAGCCTTGACTAGTAAAGGCCTGTCTGCAGTCCAAAAATTGTGAAATTCGGTCCAGCCAAACCCGAGATGCAAACAAGGGCCAAATAGACAACTTCTTGTTCAGCTTCTTGTTGTTGTTGTTGTTGTTCTGGGGATACTTTCGTCTGTCCTCTCTACAGGTCAAACCATTTGTCCTATAAAGCTGGTTCTTAGCTCATTTTACAGGTATTGCTCTGTAGATGTGCCCTTTTCATAAGGCCTTCTCTAATTGGTCAAGTGGTTCAGGGGTTACGGAGCTCTAAACCACCAGATTGATTGTTTTACATTGTTTTAAACATTGTTATTATGCAACAATACCAATTAGCAAACATCAGCTGCGAGACATAGACTGAAGATTAAAGGATTTGTTTCTATTGTTAACATTGGCGATAGCTAGATTAGTGAGGGTCAGCCTAGGGTCTCTTGTGTTAAACAATCAGCTGTGACCGTCAACTGCACTGTTTTACAGTTTAGCTGCAATTCTAAAAGTAACACGAATTAATAAACAAAAACGGAACGTTAAATGTT
>JAHWFP010127670.1:34735-47188 GCA_023313725.1 Lithobius niger
TAAGAGGCTGGAAAGCATTACACCCTTACTACCCGGTGGTCAGCAATAAATACATTTTCACGAAAAACTGGAAATCATCCTACAATGACCCATGTGATGATCAAGTGGTAGTATGGTTATACGTTTCCTGCTTTGCTTTACGTTGAAAATTATTTTTCAATTTAGTAACATGCCAGCATATTCGTAGCAGACAGCATTATGGTAATCCTCTACCATAAATCTACGAAATATAATAAAAATTCTAAAGCATCAAAAGACAAAATGCCAAACTTCACAAGAAAATTGTGTTATTAAAGTTCCAAAACAATATTCTAAGAACAAAGAAAACCTGCTACAACCGTTCATGCACACGTTCAGTCCGAAGAGACTAGAACTAATCTAACCACCGGGTAGTAAGGGTCTAATGCTTTCCAGCCTCTTACTGACAAAATTTTACACCTAGACCCTAACTGTCAAAGCTTGTCCGTTTTCCTTCTAGGTTTTGACTTTTAGATCCTTACTCTGAACATTTAACGTTCCGTTTTTGTTTATTAATAAGATAATTTAACTCAATGTACATATATAAACTGTGGTAGGCAGTACAGCAAAAATCGTACACTAAGAATATTAAAAGTCGTTATGAACTTGTATTTTATTGATATGATGGCCTCGAGATTCTAACTATCGGAATCCGAATAACTGCGCAGACCTCCTTATTATTCAACCAATCTCTCCAAGGCTTTTTTTACATAATGACTTCCGACCCAGCTCTAACGGAAATATGGTCGTGCTCCATAAGCTCAATAAAAGCCCAATAAATAGTTAAACCAACAGCCGGACAGCTTTAATGCCGATCAATATCGATCTGAACGAAATACCTGTACGTAATATAATTTAACTGAGACTGACGTATTTTTAATGTATGATATTTTGCAGTTGCACTTAGGGCTGACTTTACCCTTGAAAGTAAGTGGACAACATACACAAATTGCTATAAATCATACGAGAGTAAAGAAAGGACAACATCACAAATCATACACCAAAAATAGATACGTCAACTAATCCCCGTGTGTTACGTTAGCCAGTTCCGGTTCCGGCTAAATTGGCTCCCTCATCCTTTAGCTCGCCTCCCAGTATATATTTCAAGTGTGGTGTTACGGTTGTGCACGAGGCATTCGCAATCTAAAGATCACGCGTTCAGCCTTGGGTGGTCCCCTACTTCACGTTGCAGTTGTGGTGTGTGAAGAATCCGTAGCGCCCTTTTTGTTCGTTTGTCCACACCTCCATGTACGGAAACAGAACTAACTCGCGAGTTATGGATTTGCAGCAAACTCTGGGTGTTCCACCTCACTCATCCCTTCCTCCTGCTAGGTTAAGGTCAATAGCGGCTTTCTGCTGTGCGTCCAGCAGGACAGTCTAGTCGGGGGAGTGACTTATTGCAAGGTGCATTGATCCGTTGCTGTTTCTGTTTACAACCTGGATCTCTAGGTACTAAATGATTAGAACGGTTTTGTAGTTTGTATTTTGGTTTGTACAGTTTGCATAGTGTGTATTCGACACCGCATGGTCGCAGGTTTTAGGGTCTTAAATAAAACATTTAAACAGTTACCTCGTTGTGAAGAACCAAAGTAAAATGGTCTTGGGTTTGTATAAATCTTCAAGTAACTTTAAAACCATAAGATGCGAAGTTTCTAATTTTGAGGATTTATGGCCTCAAAATTCCACGGCCGACATGACTGAATGACTGATTTAGTTCTTCAATGAAGACTTCGGGAATCAGTTGAATTGTTTCCGCTATTGCTTGCCACGATACTCAATTTCAATTTTAATTTATTTAACCGTGACCATGGCCATATGCCGTACGCCTCGTTACATATAACACATCCAATTTAAGCCACTAAAAAAAGGACCAAAAGCACCAAAACACACCAACAGTTACCAATACCCAACAAGTCCACAGCCTCTCTGCAACTCATCTGCCGCAACGTCCACGATATTGCATCAGCCTGCAATAATGAAGAATCAACTACCAACCGATATGACAGATGTTAAATCTAGAAGCAGGATAGTGTGTTGCCATAAAATAAAAAACATGGAACAAAGCATGGGCGGACATGATCATAAATACGCCTTTCTAATACTTAGTTTTTTCATACAAAAATTGGGTGGACAGTCCACAGAAGTAAAGTTACACAAATAAAAAAGCAGTAGAGTTCACTCGAACGCAACGAACTATAATTTGAACTCCAATTCCAGGAAAGAAAGATGGTGACATGTCAGCCTCCATGCACACGTATTAATATACCGTATGTCACTAAAAATAAACAAACAAAAAAACGGTTAAATATTTCACACACAAAAAAATACCCACACAAAATACAGAACGGAAACCTAAACTAAAAACAAATACAAATAAGCACAGACGTCATAAATAATAAAACGACGACAAAATTGAAGGATTTAAAATACACACATAAAATGGATGTTCGTTAGAGCGATGTCGTGTTATGTCGACTTAATTTAATGACGACATTCCTTGATTCATTGACGCCAGTAAACAAAAGTCGATTACTTGTCAGCTATTTTTTCCCGAAAAATCTATTCCTAACGTTAATTTACATGGCACATGATAGTCATATTGATGATATTCATGTAACATGATATGGTGCACAAATTAACTTTTTTGTTTGTAGCCTACTCCCCCCCCAACCCGTCCCCGCAATAGCCAGTCAGAGCAGTCGAATTCAAAGCTTAATTATTTTTTTTTCAAACATCAAAATTCAAACATGCAAATTTACAGGATGTGACGCGTTCCAAGCATAGCAGTTGAGCTGTTTTGAACAACTCAACTCCTATGATCCAAGCAATGTGCACATGTGCCACGTCTAGCTACGCCGCTATGCGATCGCATTAGCCGCTCTTCCACAACTACCATGTAACCACGTTGCGCCTAAACCCAAGTACCATGTACCCACATCGCAGTAACTTTCGAGCGCTTTTATCTTATATCGACTTAACACTACGTCGACGAAGTGAAATGCTCCTTCCTCCATGTACCCTCGGTAATTGAAACCTTCAAACACACAAAAAGGCCAAAAAATACCCTAATTTGAAGATAACTTATTTCACATATTATACATCCGCACAAAATACACACGTAGCCACTCAATCGAAACAGCCTTAAAATATAAAACGATAAAAACAAAAAATATATAAAAAAAAGCCTGTATAATACACAAATTAAGCACCAACCTACACACGCCCATGGACACAAACACAAACATTAACCATTTCAAACACAAACTACGTTCACTTTCTGACATACCCATTGAGTAAAAACAGTCCATTTTCCCTAGAATTAGAGTTTGAATTATAGTTCGTTGCATTCGACTGAACTCCAATCCATTTTTATTTGTGTACCTTCACAGCTGTGAGTATTGGGAGACGAGAAATAGTGCTTTTTGATGCTCAGTTAATAACTAATTGAGGGGGGAGGGTATGCTGTCGACGTTTTGGCACCATTTTCTGGGTAGGGACCGCAAAAAATTGTAACAATGAGACAATGAACGGAGCGGGTTTGAAAAAAGTAAAATCTGTATGACGTCATTCGAGTATGGACCTTAGAGCAACCGGCTAGTAAATGACAGAATATAGGTTCAAGTCCCAGTCAGGAATATGTCTCTTGTTTTCTTTCTTTAACAACTTGGTGTATATTAATTTTTCCATCGATGCCAGACTTCTACGGAGACTGTCTGATCCACCTGACCATATCATTAGGTAATTGTCCGAGTTATAACGCATGCCACCGTCTATTATCCTCATAAATATTTTGATGTGATTCACCGTTTTCTTTCAAGTAATATTCGTACTTTCGTTTAATCATATACATATTTTACATATTTTAATATATACATTTTTTTATTCCTTTTTAATAGTTTAACCATGAAGAGAAAATTCGTACTACCCACGTGGACACTGGCTGTCGTCTTGCTCTCCGACGTGATAATCTGTGAAAATGGTAAATGGTAAGTAGGCTAAGTGTACTGCTAAAAGGAAACTGCTAACCAGGATAAATGTTACTGCTATACCGTTGCACGTTATCCTCTCTGACGACTAATGTGAATCTTAATTTAAAAGGGTAAAATTATTTACTGTTCGTGACACAACCATTAATAATATTAATGGATTGGAAATAACTTAACCAACAAAATGATTTTATAATACCGAACCTTGGGTCTATCAATATGGCCAGCACGCCATTTTCAATTTTTTTTTTACGAATTTTGTTGAGGTTTGAATCGTCCAAATTAAACTAATTCTCGTGTGGATGAACTGGACTGAAACAATTTTGGACTTTTCTGAATGTTTTAGAAACAAATGTGGTAAACCCAGGGATTTTAAATATGAAACATCCGTTCACGGTAGGAGCTTAACATGCAGTCTATAGTAGGCCAGAACTGTTGGAGGAGTCGTTCATCCTCTCAAACTACTCTGGGCTCCACTAGCTGGTAGAAACTTTGCCATGATCTTTTTCCAGTTAGCCACCAGTCAATCACGACGACGACAATGTTTCACCATTTATTATTATTGGCCGTTCTATTTGCATAGCGATAGCATGCTAATAATAAATAAATAAATACTAGCTGGGCCCGTGCACGATGATTGAATTTTCCGAACTTAGCTTTTCCCGGTGTTTTGTCGTCTTAGGTCTTAGGAAAGTAACAGGCAATGTCAATTACTCCTTCCCCCCCCCTCCTGTGCACCTCTACCCGCGTCTTTGCCCCCAAACCCTCCAAACTGAACTGAACCCCCTCCCAGACTTCTGCAATGTGGGTCACCTTATGTGTTTGGGGTTTGTGTTTAATGCTTCCCCCCCACCTATGCCTTCCCCCCTCAGAGAATCGGTTCCCTTCCCCTCGAAATGTGACAGTCTGCCTCCTAACCCTTCTTTCTCGCCCTTGTCATCCTTCCCTGGCCTGTTTTGGTGTAGACCCGGAAAAATCACAATGAAGTTTGACTGAAGTCTAATCCACCCAAAACCAAAACTGGTAAGAGAAGCCACCAAGTTTACAAAAAGGGTCGGCCTTTCAAAGTAGTGATATCATTCAACCATGGAAAGGCCCCCAAGGTTAATCCTATTAGCCAAGTTAATCGCACCTACTAATAGTTCGGAGGTTAAATGAAAACTAGAAGATTGCTACTAGCTAGCAATCTTCATGTTTTCATTTAACATTCAAAGTATTATTCGCTGCGATTAACTTGGCTAATAGGATTAACCTTGGCGGCCTTTCACTGGTTGAATGATATCACTACTTTGAAAGGCCGACCCTTTTTGAAAAACTTGACGGCTTCTCTTACCAGTTTTGGTTTTGGGTGGATATCACTACTTTCATAGGCTTGTGAATGTACAAAAAAATCCCACGGTGTAATTGTTACCCTGCCTTTTTTGTCTGGCGGTATTTTATTGTATGAATGTTCTCATTCATAATTTTAACATTTGCTATTGTCATTCCCAATAAATTAATAACAAGCGTACCAGTATGGTAATTGCAAGGACCTAATCAATTCCTATGGAATAAAAGATACCCTGTGTCTTATTGAACCAGTAATGAGAAATTTATTCGGGTCGTGGGGCAGATAATTAATTTTGAATTCGCGTACCGTAAAAAAAAAACAATTTGGATTTGGTGGGAAAAAGCGACCAAACCTTTGCAATAAAAGATACTCCGTCTCTTAGTGAACCACCTATTTGCAACAACAATGAATTCTGACAATTAGATACTGAAACTTAAGCATGTTATAATCTACTGTTGGATGACAATAAAAATAATGGTTACAATCATAATTTTGCACTTAACGAGCCAGTTCAGGACCACGTGCTTCTAGCTGCAACCCCCCCCATTTTAGAAAAAGGTACTTCCCCATATGACGCTTTACCTGTCTGCCGAAATTTAGATCTGGCAACTTTCCCTAATCAGCTGTAGACGTGTCGTGTCGTGTCGTGACGTGACTATACTACTACTATTCCAAGGTCTTTGGTTATACCCTATGAGAATTAACATGGGAGCCTGCGGACTAATTACTAGTCACCAGTAACACAAATCAACGTTATTGAGGACACTTTCTCTCCATGAAGGACACGTTCCCACATTTTCGTGTTGAGTTTTTCTTTGTTACTGGACCCAAGACACCTGATTCAAACGATTTGCAAAGATTTCTACCGCTTGGGGAATTTACACCAGTATGCTGAAATCACGTATAAGTTGGTTTCAGTTAAAAGACACAGTCTGCTAGTGAGCCGCCATCTGACAACAATTACACTCTAACAATTACGCTCTAACAATTAAGCTCCAACAACAATAAAACGTCTACTTGGCGGCGACACACTAGCGTGTGTCTTGATAAAATCCAATCACTGAGAAACCCAGCATTCCGTAATCAAGTAACTCCGCTCATCAGCGAAAGTCAAACCGTCGACAATGGCACACTCCACAACAAAATGAGGTTCATTGTCGTTATAATTGTTGCAATTATAATTGTTGTTCATTTACCGAGTATGAACGGCCGCGCACGCAATGATTGTTGCTGCTTACTTTGAAACAATTCAGCTCAGCTCAGAAAGCCTAATTCTACGAAGCAAATAAGCTATTTTTATCGTTAATAGCTGCCAAATTAAGAATGTAGCTTAGTTGGTTTAAAACTATACGGCTTCAGCTGAAACACGGGGTGTTTCATTTTACCCATCAAGTATGAACTGTTTTCGATGAAAGTTTGAAATACATAACACGTGCACCAAAAAATTGTTATGCACCGTAGCAAAGACATCACACGTGCACGAAGAATGAAAACAAAAAAGTTACTTTTAATTGTAACGATAAAAATTAATTGTTGCTGCTGCTGCAGCTGATCCTTGAGCGCTTACGGTATTAATATAGTAGATTAGAAGATTAGATTAGATTAGATTAGAAGATTAGATTAGATTAGATTAGATTGTTATGTCCTTGGACAGGAATGGACACACGTGTCATTGACATTGAACCTTGATGAAAACGGTGTTCCGTAAAATGCCAAAAATTTACTTTCATATCTTTGATAAAAGGGAAGGAAGCAAAAGTTGGAAGGAAAGGTGCACGGCAAACTTACCACCAAGGTTAGACTGGGCTGGAGATAAGGTCCCCATCGCTGGTTGTGTGAAAAAGACTGATATATTGACGAATCAAAAAGAAAGACCTTACTTACATTGTTGTAGGCTTAATATTATTATCAAAGGATATGACTGTTGTTTTTTTTTTCGCTCTTCAACCTCTTAGATACCCAATTTTTTGGAATCGATGGATGTACCATACTCATTCGATGCTGCATTTTCCTATTCCAACATTTTTCGGTGTGTCATATGGTGCGAGAGATAATTTACATCGAGTTGGTATTTTGGTGATACTTAAACAAATGAACTGAACAAAAAACGGCTTCACTGCTTAGAAAAAAAAGCACTAGACCACGTATATCCAAACTCACAGCTGTGAATGTATACGAATAAAAACAGATTAGGGGTCACTCGAACGCAACGAACTATAACTTGAACTCCAATTCCAACGAATAAGAACTGTTTCTAGTCAATGTTTTTTTTTCATAAAGTGAACGCAAGTTGTGTTAAAAATGTTTAATGTTTGTGTTATGTGTGTGCACTTAATTTGTGTATTTCACAGGCTTTTTTTTTAATATTGTCTGTGTTTGTAGTTTCATATTGTAAGTGTTTCGTGTGAGTGGCTGTACGCATTTATAATTTGTGAAGTAAGCAGACTCCTAGTTTAGGCAGTTTTTTGCCTTAATTTGTGTTTCATAATTTCGGTTTTATTTCTAGTTCGTGTGACTAATTACGTGATTGTTTACATGTATTTTTAATTTTTCAATTTTGTAGAGATTTTGCTGTTAATGGCGTCTGTTTTGTATGTGTTTGTGGGTTTAAGTTTTCGTTCTATTTCATGTGCATTTTGTGTGCGTATTTTTTTGCGATTAATATCCAACCGTTTTATTGTATGTTTAGTGATGTGCTTGCGTGCGTGTGCATGGAGTACGGCATCCATAGCACAATCCTTGTACCCCTGGAATAGAAGCTCAAATTATAGTTCGTTGTGTTTGAGTGAACACTAATCCGTTTTTGTTTGTATACCTTCACAGCTGTGAGTTTGGAGATACGAGCTCTAGTGCTTTTTATTCTAAACGGCGAACCCGTCATTTGTTCGGTTAATTTGTAGGTTTTTTTCGCTTCCTTTTTTATTGTAATTTCTACGATCTGGTCTGTCATGTGTACGGTATATCCACTGTTCACCCAACTTAGTTTGCATAAAAACTGAACATTACAAATGCGTATTTATGGTCAGGTTCTGACCAAGGGTTGTCCGTGTTTATTATTTGATGGCAACATACTAGTGTTTCTCCAGATTTTGCATGTGTCATCTCGATGGGTAGTTCATTATGCATTGTGGCAGGCAGATGCAGTATTGTTTCAAACAATTGCGGAAACAATTCAACTGGTATCCCGAAACCCGCATTGAAGAAATACATAGGGCATATAGTCATGTCAGCCTTAAAATTGAAGACTTCGCTTCCTATGGTTTAAAACTTGAAGATTTAAGCAAAAACCCAGACCATTTCATTTTTGTTCTCCACAACGAGTTAACCTATAACAAGAAATAAAAGTCAGCCCCTGACTGGCAATGAAAGAATCACGGTAGACATCCAGTAACTGCTGCTTAACTTCGGGGATCTAACGAGAACCGGTGTTTCCAGCACTGCAAGGCCGCAGACCTATCGAGTTAACCTATCTTTGGCCGACAATGCTGACTGAAACAAGACACTTCGACTATACTTCGACAATATTTCTTTCCTCGTGCCCTAGCATCGTGCAACTTGTTGCATCGTTGTTCTAATCTGATCTTGTGCATCTCGCGTATTTGTTGCACCATTGTTACATGTTGCAGTATTGTAAAATTTGACATTGTTAGCTCCTCCTCAAATTCAGTTCGCCAGTCCACTTCCTAAAAATTTTGGCAGAGCAATGAAACTCGTAGGGGGGGGGGAGGGAGGGCCGTTTTGGGGTTCAAAGCTTTTGAAATTAATTTGTTAACGTACCCGAGTGGGAATCCATTCTCGACATACTTTTGCAAGATGTAATGAAATTCATGCTGCAATAAGTCAGCATTACTGGTGTGTGAGACAACGCGTTTACCTTCATTTATTACTACATAACATCCGACTTGTTTCAAACAGCCACCAAAATATTAAGCAGCTGACAATGCACCATGAAAATAAACACAATAACAAATCAGACGACCTGCTTTCCACACGCAATACTGTTTATAGAATTCCCTGTACGGAGCCAACCTGTACTGCTACATGTGTAGGACAATCCCTTCAAAAACTTAAGGAACGTATGGCATCCCATAAATCAAACTTTAAATTAAAAGTCGAATCAAATTCTTTAGTGCAACACTGCCTTTCAACAGGCAAGTTGCCAGACAAATACGCAACAGGCCACACCCCCGACTTGGACAAGGTCCAAATTTTGTTTCGTGAGAAATATACCAGGGCAAGAATCAATCTAGAAACATTGGTCATCCATACACATACACCACCCGTACATAACCACTTAGTGCCAGATAACAAATTTCTAAAAGAATATTTTCCTGTAATTAAATCACTTAAACTCGACTCTTTTGCCAGGCATTTTGTAAAACCAACATAACGAATGCATCACACCTTTGAAACACGTGACCCCGATTTGCATACACCTTGCTTTGCGACGTGGCATCCAACGGAGCAGGTGGGTCGTTGCTTTTCGGCTGCCATTTCTGCCTCTTTTGAGGGGAGAAATTAGCGGTTTTTATCCGTTTTAAATGTAAGTTTTATGCTTTTAATATAGGTTGACTTATTGGCTTTTGCCATGCTTTAATTTTATTGCTAACCTGAAGACGAAAATTGTTAATTTTCGAAACGTTGTTTGTATTTTTATGTAGCACTGCTTGGTTTGCCTTCACATAATCGTATGAATGCCAGCAAACACAAAAAGCTTCTTTTTTTTTGTTAGGATAACCTTGATTCAACAATTTTCCCTAGATTCAAGATTTTCCTTTTTTTTAAATGCACGTACGTAGTTGTTTCTTGTTTAACAAGATCAAGGCCGAGTTTTCAACAAATTCACCGTGACCAAAGTGTTTCAAACGTGGATGCTGTAACCGGGACCAAAGACAGAGCCAAAAAAGAAAAATAAACTTACGTAAGAAGAAAAAACCTCAGGAAACCAGCCACCAATATACAGTATGTCTCAGAAACCCCGTACCAGGTGAAATACATCCTTAAGACATGGATATGTGTTGGTGATCTTAAAACGCTCGTATGGAAGTCTCCTATGGCGTATCCAAAATGACCTTGGAGGTCGTATTCAAGGTCATCCAATTTGTTTATTCTAACTCAAGCCAGACAGGGGCATAAAGTCAATTAGAAAGTTCAGCGGGGGGGGGGCCCATGCTACTTGTACAACACAGGAAGCAGAACAAAAATGTCATGCTAAACAAGGAAGATATTGGCGAAAGAAGTTAGGTGGTGCAGAGAAGCCATCCATGGGACAGCAGGAAATACAGAAGTAGCTGAACCATCAACCTAAACAGTAACAAGGGTGGAATTCTTGCCTGGTTTAGGAAATACACTGAAAAATAAACGCCAGTGGCAGATTTAAGTCAAAAAGGCCAAGTGTCTTAAAGGCCAAGGGCCTGAAAGGTTTCTTTTTCAATTCTTTTTTCTTCTCTTCATTTCACGTTTAACCACTGGTTAGCTTTTCCATGGTTAAGTATACCATCTACTTCGTTCCCTGCATTTACTAAAAGTAATAGTAAAAGTAAAAGTAAATGCACGAGTTTCCGTGTGGTTACCTTAGTGCATTTAATACAATTTAAACAAATTTTTGTCGAATTTATGATTCGTACTTTTGAAGTCGTGGTGTTACTACCCGGGCACCTCACATACACAGACAGTGTATCCCATGTTTTTCCACGTAGAGTGAGCTAAGTTAATATGTCTTGACATCGGCCTAATTGGCGCATCGGTTGGATGCGTTTATCAGGGGAGGATTTAACGGGGCGGGGGAAGGAGGTCCTTCTACCAATTAGGACCTTATTAGTGAAAAAAAAAACTCAAAATTTTTTAAAATGGTTGTGGCGCTATATCTGGAGATCTGGGGTCAAAAAAATGAAAAAAAAATAATGAATTTTCGGGGACTAAACGGGCCTTTAAGAGTCCGTATAAACCCACCCTTTTGTATTAGATCCGACTCTGGCGTTTATTTTACAGTATTACCGAAACCAAGTAAAAATGCTTCCTTTCTTACTGTTTCATTTGATGGTTCAGCTAGGTCTGTATTCCCCGCTGCTCCATGGATAGCTTCTCTGCACTACCCAAAATTTTTCGCCAATGTCTTCCATGTTTTGTGTGCGATTTTTGTTCTGCTTCCTGTGTCGTACAAGTACCACGATCCCCACAACTTTCTAATTTATTCTATGCCCCTAATGCGTAGGTTAGGAGATACAAATTGCATGACCGTGAATACGACCTCCAAGGTCATTTTGGACGGCATCGTTTTAATTTGCCATAAGTGACTTCCTACCCAAGCATGCTATTATCAGCACCCATATCCAAGTCATAAGGATTTATATGACTGTTACGGGACTTCTGTGACATACTGCAGACAGAAATAGGAAATGGCCACACATTATTAATGCATATGTTTCTTTTTACGAAACGAATTGGAATCATCGTTGTTGAATGATGGGAAAACTTTAAATTTTGTTGATGGCCGAAGGAATTGAGTTGCTTCGGCAAAGATAACAATGACAAAGTACGTCAATGACAACAATACTTTGGATCGGTGATTGTAGCCGCAAGTGGTTTAAGCACCGTCTGGTTATAAGCCAGATATTACCATTCTGCATTTTTTATTTGAGGCCCCAGCCTTACGCCATGCGCCCCAAAGCTACAAAACGTGCTACATTACACAATACTAAAGCACCTAATATCTACACAGTCAAGATCAAAACAACAACAACAAAGACACAACATCATCCAGTGCACCTGCACTGCAGTCACTGTAATCCATGACCTTCCCTGTACATCAGGAAAACGCAGGCCGCATTCACTGTTTCACACCCACCATTGCCCACTGCAGCTCACCCGCAACACAACACTGCACACCACACCACACACCATAATTTCTACAGTGCTTCCTTCACATCACCCAGCCGACCGGCCCACTTTCTCTCTCCCATCTAGGGATAGTTCCAGCGGGCCCAATGCCTGGATCCACACAGCTCACCTGCAACACACTCGCGAGAACAGCAAGTAGACAGTGGGGATCCGGTGGAAAAGATGGAGGGCTTAAACATCTAACCCTGTCTTGACGATAAACGCAGCAATAGCTCGCAG
>JAHWFP010127671.1:0-15283 GCA_023313725.1 Lithobius niger
ATCTACGTTCTACGTATGCCTCGTTTAGTGGGAGGTGGGGGAGAGCATGAAAGGTTGATTACGTAAGTAGTATATCATAGCAAAGTTAAGATTTAAAAAACGTGTGAAGATACACGATGCAGTAGGATGTTCCTTCACCTTTGGGGTAGGCATGGAGGGAAGGGTGAAGCGATGGCTCTGGGACAATTATTATTGGATACGAAGTAGGTGCATTGAAATGTCTTTATGATAGTTAGTGAAGGCTAAGAAAAAAAAAGAAGCCAAGTAATTTTAGAATGTGGGGAGGAAGAATCTTGACAAGCAAACTAAATTTCGTAGGTGGATACTGTGTTAGGTTTTCACAGCCAAAACAGTAGATTCTAAAAAAAAAAGAAATAATTCATGAGTGCCGCGATACTGGAAGGTGGGAAGATGTAGAAGAAGCAGGTAGGAAGGTTGCGGGTGAGGGTTGGGCGTCTCTTTCATAAATGTTTGGGTGGGTGGGGGGGGGGAGGGAGGAAGAGAACAGGGAAAACATAAGAAACGTCCTTTCAAAGGTCTTTACTGTAAGAACATACTGACAAGCAAAAAGCCCCGCAAGATGCATATAAAAAAAATACAGGACTTAATATTCAGCCAAAACATTCCTTATGGCCTTGTTCACAAGTTAAAACGAATAAAATTACACACAATGCAGCCAAGCCGCGTCTCCAGCCCACTTACAGATCATGGGCCATGATCTGTGAGTGGGCTGGGGACGCTGCTGGGCTGCATTGTATGTAATTTTATTCGTTTTAACTTGTTAACAAGACCATAAGGAAGGTCTTTAGCTGAAAATTAAATCCTGTGGTTTTATATGCATCTTGCGGTGCTTTTTGCTTGTCAGAGTCAACCTATGTTTTTACATTTTCCCGACCGGCAAATTAATACTGGTGCTGTTTTTACTGTGGTTAATGCAGAACAGAATGAGAAAGCTTAGTGTTTTAAAACATATGTCCCCTATATGGAGTCATTATTGTGCATGCTGAAGGGGGCACTAAAAGATGGCTGAAGGGGGGTGAAATATTGTGTAATTTGCCCTCCCCCCCCTCCGTCCGAGAAGTTGTAGGTACTCTAATAATGCTGAAGGACTGTGGGGCAGTTGGTGGCCACCAGTGTATAAGATGATGCTGCAGGGCTGCAGACGAGGCAGCGGTTTTATGGGGCATCGAAGTAACGCACAATTAGAAAAGCCCATTACGTCAGGTTTAGCTAGTTAATAAAATACGTCATAATGTATAAACAAACTTCTTTGTTTGTAGATAAAGACTATTATTGCTAGCAATCCGATAACCGATAAGTCCCATAACACTCATCGGGTGGGAGCGGAGAGTCTACATGCGCGCCTAAGCAATGGCCAGGAGGGAACAATATTGCAGGTATCGTTGCCCAGGACCAGGCACCCAGCGCTCAGGAAGTGGCTTTTAGCTGAATGGGACGAGATCTGGTCTGGTGCCCCCACGGGGAAAGTTCTGCGGGCTCTGCAGCCGCACTGTTCCATGTGGTATCCGTTGGACACTTTGCCTCTTGAGGCGTGTAGAGTGCTTTCGCGTCTCCGGACTGGACACTCCTTGTTAGCGGCTCATCAGCACAGGATGGGGTGGTGCCCGTCTCCTTCATGTCCAGCCCGTGGTCAAGCACAGACTCCTGCGCACTTTCTGCTGGAGTGCCCGGCGCTCCTCGACTCTCGGGCTCGCATGTTCACTGTCGCGCGCACTGACCGTTGTCTATCGGCCCTTCTCTCTCTTCAGCACTCGGGTATGACGACAGTGCGGCTAAGAGCAGTCGTCTCCTATGTTTTGGGATCCGGTGTTCGAGTGTGACCCCCGTGCTCCCATTTGTATTTCCCTCCTGTGCTCTGCTCCACTCCGTAATTCGTTGTTTACATAGGATGTCATATGTTGGTTGATGGTTGTAGTGTTGACTAGCTTTTGTAGTAGGGTGCATGGCTTCGGGCCCAGGTCCTGAATAAACTGTTCATTCATTCATTCAATAAGCAATGGTTTAGAAAAAAACCGCCGTTCGCTTTCCAAACGGAATGGTGAGAGTTGAATATTGCGAGCATCGTCAGCTCAAAGCAAATTGGGATTGACGCTGCGTTCCTCGCTAACTATAGTGGCGCTAGGAACTCGTACTATCTCAGTTGGTTTTGCATCTGCTACGGCAGCTTTCCTCCTAAAATGCGAATGTGTTCCTCTCTACAATTTGTTAAAGCAATATCGCCTTCCGGGTGGTTAGAAGTCGAGTGAGCTGTTTCGAAGGACGAATATTGTCTTTCGCTGAAACTTATGAACCTGATGTACGACACTTGCCCACTTTAAACCAAATGTAAGCAAACTAATATGCGTAAACTCAAGCATATAAACCAAACTCAAGCATGTAACCTAAATTCTTAAAGCAACATACCGCCTGCTTTGTAACCTTCCGCCTGCCTCACAACACCCACTCGACAATCACATCCGCGTATTTACCACAGCTAAGGTCAACTGAGACAGTAGCTACGTTCCTCGCAGTGAAAAACATAGCTACTGTCTCAATTGGCATTGCGCCTAATAGTCCAGCCACCGTGAACCCATTGCTCGTGTCGTCCAAAACCGAAATGATTCTTGTATTTTAAAATCAAAATTTATAATTTTCTAAACTAGTTTCTTATAATTTTGCTTCGGCGATCTATTGGAATAATTAACTTTAATTTTTACTGCATTAGTCTATTAGATTGTAGATCTCATGGTAATTATTAGAAAATTAGTAGATGTACACACAGAGATGAAACGTCATGATTATAGTACGCGTGCATTGCATCATTTAGTGACGGGTCGTTCCTAAATATAGTTAACAATATTCAACAGAAAATCTCCTAGACACCACATTTTAAAACGGTTTTTTAGCAAGGGAAAGACTCACGGTAAGTAAATAGACCTTTGGGGCCGTACTTGATGTGGAGGATCGAGAAAAGTGGCGCTGGGAGGTATATCCCTTTAAACGTATGAACTAAAATAATCTACAGAATTGACAAGAAAATCTGATATTTTCGCTTAAGCTGGGGTTTCCGTGTTGTGGTGAAGCCCCATTCAGATTCGACAAGTACCGGATTCAATGGTATAAGTTGGGAGTTGTCTACTCCCCGAGTACAACGTATGCTTTATTGATTTCCTCCTGGTTTAGTAGAACGGATCATAGGCTTGATAAAAAAAAAGTCCTAACAAGAAGAAGAATGATAACAACAATAACAACGAAATATTTTATTGTTGCAGTTAACATGTTAAAATTAGCGTGCAACTTTTCTATTGTTAGCATGACATAAACTTTACTTACCTGTTGAGGGTGCTTTCACTTTAAATCGTTCTTCAACAACTACATCTGAAAAAAAAATAAATGAAAGAGTATACTGGCAGACATGAAGTTTTACGACTTTAACGCTGTGGGAAACGGAAATATATGTCACAAATGAAGGGATTCATCATACACAACAAACTGATGTAGAAATTCCGTACGAACGGTGTGTCCAGAAATGACTCCTTTTGAGATACCAGGAAGAAAGCGATTTGCTCCTTGGTCCGCATTAAAAAGGGATGCAAAACGCTGTTGTATAGATCTGAGTGGTGAAATGGCTCATCGACATTCAAAATTAAAGGCTGTACCTATCTGACTCAGCCACACTGACACGACTAAAAGGACACAGTCGTGCGCAGTATGTAACACGTACACATCTACACACAAGTCAACATTTTAGCAAACACATCGACCAATGTGGATTTTGTCCTGTAAATACTTGATCTAGCGTTTTGTTCAGTGTTCCTTTCAGGGAAGCGCAGCGAGTAGTATCCCTCCATTGGTCAAAGGAAAAGTGCTTGCTTATTCTGTGTAGGCTATGTGTGTGTTTTAATTGCTGCATGTGGACGTGTCAGTATATCTGAGCACCAGGGCCTGAGCCGTAAAGGCTTTCATCTTGAACGAAGGAGAGTTCAAGCTTCGCTCAGGAATTCTAACATTTAAGCCTAAACAGTAACATTAGTCTATGTGTGGTGTGTTATTAAGAAAGCAAGGCCAAAACGGCTCCTTAACTTCAATCCAAGCTGCACGAGTTTTAAGCTCTGCTCAGGAAGTCTTACATTTAAGTTCAACTGCTAGCGTTAGTCTTTCTTGCAGCCTGAAGTTTCAATAGGATTCTGGGAATCTCGCCCCTTCCCCCTCAACCTCATGCTCCTGGATGATGGTAAGAGCAGACATGAGTTTTCAACGCAAAGCAGAACATGAGCCTTCTTCTTCCAATAAAAACATGAATATTACCTAGAAATAGGTCACCACAAATTACTGTGGTGTAGCCTAAGATGAAGTGGAAATGCGATCATTTCCTTTTTCGCAAACTATTCGCTGTAACTACGTATCCATTACTAGGTATTCTATTTGTTTTATCTGAAATAGATTCACAACTCGATTTGCATAGTAAATTCATTCTTGTTTCAATTGTGCGAGAATAAAAAACCGTTAATCTTGGTGAGGGAAAATGACGTGACGTTACCAACTACTGTGTAAATCGTAACATATTCGATACCTACAAGGTGAACTTGGGTGTTTGATTACTGCCACAACATCATCTACAGGAGTTATAGTTTTATTAACTGAACAAAAAACGGCTTTGCCGTTTAGAAAAAAAATATTAGCGCTCGTATCCCCATACCCTCAGCCCTGAAGGTACACGAATAAAAACGGATTAGAGTTCACTCGAACGCAACGAACTATAATTTGAACTGTAATTTGTGTTCATTTTGTGTATGCATTTTTTTTTTTGTTAAAATTTTGTAGCGTTTTGCTGTTTATGGCGTCTATTTTGTGTGTGTTTGTGGGTTTACGTTTTGCGAATTGGAGTTCAAATTATAGTTCGTTGCGTTCGATTGAACTCTAATCCCTTTTTATTCGTGTTCCTTCAGGGCTGTGAGTATGGGGATACGAGCTCTAACGTTTTTTTTCTAAACAGCAAGCCGTTTTTTGCTCAGTTAATTGTTTGGCTTTTTTCGCTTCCATTTTATATGTGTCCACTGTCCACCGATTTTTGTTTTCGAAAAAACGGAACATTAGAAATGAATACTTATGTTTAGGTTCCGCCGAAGATTTGTCCCATGATTATTATTTGATGGCAACACATTAGCGTATTTCTGGATTTAGCATGCGTCATCTCGATGAGTCGTTGATTCTGGATTGTTTCAGTATCGTGGCAACAATCGCGGAAACAATTCAACTGGCTTCCCGAAGCCCGCATTGAAAAAGTAAATAAGTCACACATTCATGTCGGCCGCCCAGTTTTGAGCTCAAAATTTAAGACTTCGCACCCTACAGCTTAAAACTTGAAGATTTAAGGAAAAATCAAGACCATTTAATTTTGGTTCTCCACAACGAGCTAGCTAACTCAAACAACGACAATGTTAGTTTCCCAGCACCCAACCATCGTTGATCTTGTTCGAGTGTTGCAGACGTACACGTTTTGCGTAATGTTCTATCCTTCTGTCGTGCAACACGCAGATTTGTGTGTTGATGTATATCCTTGTTTATTTATGCAGGTATTTTAGTTTGTGGTGCACCGGATGTTAGGGTTAAGTTAGCAGTAAGTAGAGTGAGTCCATGACGTTGGGGGTCTGTAGTACTCAAGTAATAAAGTAATAATAATAATAATAATAATGAACTATAATCCGATATTGCGCGCCTCGCCTATTGTTACCCTATTGTTATATGTTGCAGCACTGTAACATTTTGACATTGTTAGCCGCTCCGCCGGCTCCGCCTCCTCCTCCTGTCCAATTTTCTGAAATTCTCGTGTGCAAACGAACTCGAATAGCTAATTAAACTGGCATCAAGCTTACAGGATGGAAAATATAAATGTATATAACAAAAGCCTTTTGCCTAAAAATTGCCGAGTTTTCATAATTGTCATTTTTTGTTATCTTGTAGGCTTGTTGCCAGTTTAATTTAGTTTGATAAAGGGGCCTGTGTGTGAAAACCATATAGTTTCAAGCCTTCTCACAATCTTATGATTACAACAGAGAAAGATGACAAATCTTCCTAAACAACACCATAATCCTATGCTCCCGTTTCAGCCATCTCCACTACAATTTAAACAAGGATGCACTAACGCTACATTAGCATTTCGATATGTCGTATGGTATACTACAAAAAAATGTACAATTGTCGTACGCATGTGGACTGGCAGACATACCAACAGGACACTACTGAAAAGTCTGAATGTGTGGTGTGCTGAACAATATCTATAGGCCCTAATGGACATTAAACTAAAAAAAATCGTCTTGTAACGTTTTTTACTACTACAATTCGGCAAATTAGTCAGAAGCTTGTGTGCGACGATGCAATCATCGACAAGATAAGTTTTAATCCGACGCTGATACTGGTTTTGTTAAAAAAAAAAAAAAAAAAAAAAACTGAAAACTTTGTTGCTTTACATTTTTCGTGGTAGTGGTGAGTAGGATTTATTGTATTGTGCCGAGGGCACTTAGGTTGACTACTTTAAATTTATTTACACTTTTTAGGTGTATTAGCCAAAGTTAAAATAACCACACGAAAATTGTGGCAGAGTCCACATTGAATATAAAACTGCAGTTTCATGTGACCAGTTTTTCTTAAGTTTTATTGCTTATTTTTTTACGTATAAATATTATTTATGACAATCATTGGAATGTTTGTAACTATATACTAAAAATGTTTACATAGTAAGTGGAAGAGAGCCATTTTCCACAACCTGTCTTCAGCCACCATACGGCAGCGTTGTGGAAGAATCTGGACTACTCGTACAATCTTAATTATTTCGCCATTGTTTTGATGTTATGGCTATGTACGAATGTACCAATAACTAATGATTTCGACGTTTACAGAATAATTAAAACATGTAACTTGTAAGCGCTGTTAAATGCACCACTTATTTAAGCTTATTTCAAGAATACATATAATACCAAATTTCATTCGAATCGGTTCATGCTTTTGGACACAACTGCAGAAGTGATCAACAGACAGACAGGGAGGCAGAATAGGACTGACGTGGTCAAAGGTCATAAGGGAAGGGTCCAGGGCCCCATGTTGTGAAATATGTCAATTACGACTGGCGAAACAAAAAAAAATGGCTCGAGATCCATTGATGGGCCCGCCCTTTTACCCCTCGCAAATTTGTTTCACCGCCCAATTAAGGAGGGAAGGGGAATGTTTTCGTCTGACTCGAACGCTAGTTTCGAGAATGATTTGCATTAAGCTCGAGATACAGTCTCAAATGATACATGTAGGCCTACTCAATACTAAGTACATATTTTACTAGCTTTTTATAAACCGCACAGTCTAACACCAGGCGGCTCCGGAATATCTTAACAAATTAAAGAGATGATCTTTTTTTTATTGTTATTTATAATTTTAAATCTGTGGGTGAAACTAATATCGAACAAATAAAACTTGCGTGAGTCTTCTTGTTACGGATTAAAAAAACAAAACAACTGAGAGTCTGAGGCCAGTTGAAGCCAGGAGGAATAGCCCTCCCTTCCCTCCCTGGCTAGTCCGCTACTGTAAAAACAGGACATCGTTCGCTCTGCTCAATCATTCAATAACGAACAGCACCACAAATAAGCATAATAAAATAACGCAATATGTTGCACCCGAAAAGCAGTGAGGCTATTAATTCGCAGCAATAATTAACAGCAAAGTCCATGCGCGTATAGAATTCAATGTACTGTCCAGATTCCAGCATCAAAATTCGGCACCATCCAGATTCCCGCCAAAACTAAGTGACGACTCGCTTTGTATTGTTCTTCACGATAAGAGAAGAGCCACCTCGATGTCTAAGTATAGTCTCTAATCGACCGCAATATTGAAAAGATAACTAGCAGAAATTACAGAAATTACACATCGTTATTGATTATAATTTTCTTATCAGCGCACACCTTTACGTCGACGAATCAACTATGGATGGCGATTTCGCGTTGAAAGACCTCGTTAAAGGTTAGCCTAGTTTAAATCAAGACATCTAATTCTGTTTAGGAACTAGCCTTTTAACCTTCTACACTGCAAATCACCCACACCTCGACTCATCTTCGACTTCCTCGGATCATAATTGAACAAATGTGCTGGTTTTTGAATTGGTGTGGCTCGAATCGCTCCAGGCCGCTTTTTTGGCATAACCACATCAAAAACGAACGTGCTTCCATTCTCTCGTACTTAATGCCTATAAGTATGCATAGTTATCCTTTTTCTTCCTTTTGACTTCGTTAAAACTTTTCCATCTACCTTAGATACAACATACTTAAAGACTCAAGCTCGATTTTGTTAGTTTAAAACGGTTCCTAACTTAACTTTCTACTATGTTTGAGACATGTAAGGATTCGAATGAACTCGTTGGACCTGCAAGGTGCACATATCCCACTAGGTAAAACAAGCAACACTCAAAGCACCGCATTTTCATTCTCCTTCTGGCCCGACTCCAGCATTTTTATTCAAAACGTCTATAAGATCATACTAATGCTAATACCAATACTAATTTTACTTTGCCTAAAATTTGGAATTCGTTTTCATTACATGCATTACTTTAATCAACTCGTAAACTACAAGTAATAAGTAACCACGTGTAACAAGTAATAACATGTTCATGGCGAATTTTCTTTATCAGTTTGTTGGGCATGACTCCCTGCGTCATTTTGTAAAAGTTTGGAAGCTTAGCGTTCTTCCAGCCGTCTCCATGGCACCAGAATGTCAGAGGGATAATTTTTCTAGGTAATTCCTATTCGATCTTTACATGCCACAATCAATATGAGCACGAAGCGTCCCAGAGCCATTCTCTTCCCGAAACTGCCTACGATATGAGTCAGGCTCAGAACCTGGTCCTACGGAATTTGATATAGTCGTGACTACTTTGCCCCATCATTTTATATCTTTTTGTGTCATTGTGAACTCGTCGTGCACCCGAGGTCCAGCTACTAGGCAAAACATGCACTATTTAAAGCACATCGAGTTGTTCTCTTTCCTGCCTGACTCTTGTGGTTTTATTCAAGATTTCACCTTTGGTGCACAATGAGTTCCAAGCGACTGTATTTCTCATGATATTTGTCTACCCTGCACGAATTAATGATGTTCTGAGAAGGATTATGATGAATACATTAAAACTTAAGTTTAAGCATTTTTACAGTTTAGAAAAAAATGGCAACTGTGAGAAGTGGTGTTTGATTTTTCTGGCCCCCATTAACAGAAAGGAACACACCTGTTAAGTCTTGTTTTTAGTATATTAACAGTACAACTAATTCCAGTCAAAATTGGTGGTTGTAGTAGGTTTTGAAAGGCGTCGTACCTCGCTTTCAAACTTATTTTCTATTGCTGACGAAAATATACATGTAAATTTAGCACTCTTATTCTCGAATGCAATTTTCCTCTTGAGATCCAGCTAGCTCGGTAAACTTGAAGTGCGCATGTGCACTCTCTCTTATATTAGCGCCAAAAGAGGTGAAAGGGCCACCGTGACCGTCGTGCATGGTCATGTTTTCTGTTCCCTCTGCCTTACAAAAGGATTTCAACGAAAGCTAGCACCGTGACTATCGCTTAACTTCTCTTTCCTTATGAAAATGAAAAGATACAGTAAAAGCCACGTTGTTTGGCTTCACCGCGTGTGCACTTTCACTCATTCTTCTCCCACAATACATCTGGAAGTGAAAGCGAGTCTGGTGGGAACTTCCCGCTTCACTTTATTTACCTATGTTACAACCAACAGTCTGCGTCAACTCTTTGCTGATTTTCCTTCATGGTGAGATTTCGAGGCGACATGCCCAGTTTTTCATGCATCAAGTTTCCCGATCCTCTGGTTGGTACCGACTCTAGTACTCCGTTTGGTTTTGTTCCTGAAAGTCTCGAACAAGCTCAATTGTGCTGACATTATTTCGAAAACCAAAGTTCAGCTGGACCAGCACACCACCTGTAACACACTGTTCATGTGACTATTTTTCTCTCGCCCGTGTACTATTTGTTAATCAATCAGCGCCACTGATTGGTCCATTACTGCAGACAAACAAATACTTTCCAAGATACGTTCTGCTTAAATGCTTTAAAGGAAGCAACTTTTAAGATCTCAACTTCCAGTTGGTATAACGCCGACTCTTGAGAAGGCCTTGCTGCTGTTTACGCAAGTCCTTTTTTGCCTCCTTCTTCTTTGGCAAAATCTTTGCTTTCTCCTCTTGTGGCTACTACTAATTCCCCTTCTGCAACAACTTCATCATCAGCATCGAGTGATAAGAGTGGCCCATCGCCGTCCTTATCACGATCGTCGACTTCTTCTAAAGCATCGCATTCTGCTCTCTCTTCCACTACTGTTAAATTACTGCTGCAGAAATGATCTGATTTCCGGAACCACATTTTTTCAAACTGAGTGAAGGAACACATTTTCTTTACCCAATGACTAGGTTAGTATTTTGTGCCAGGTTTAATTAAAAAGGATTTAGTACCTCCAAGCGCCAAATCGTTGGTGCCACCTCCCTTTTGCCCAATCACAATGCTCCGAAAACTCTCCTGCTGTCTTTGTGCCATCTTTCATAGCGATTATTCGCCACCAGTTCCAATTTTTGGACCTTCAGGTTCTTTGCACCTATCTTACTGTCACCTTCTTTGACCACGACCTGCGCATCGACTCTGGGCTCCAATCTGCTGAGTTTCGTTTGCTTTCATCAGCCTTTTGCAGCAAGTTACCTTTCACGCCGGGTTCCCTCAATGCAGTCCACAGATACCCTCTTTCAACCTTCATGGCACGCAATCTGTCGCCGTCGTCCACCGTCTACTGTGGTCTTTCACCAGCTGTTGCTCCGCTTCCTTGTCTGTCGTTCTAACAAAGGGGGAATACGATAGGACGACTTCCCTGGTTATGCACAGGTAACATCTCAAGTTGACTCCGGGAGTTCGCTTCTATTAGCTCTATGCTCGTTCAGGTCAAACCACTCACTCCTGGATCCTGAACTCCCACTGCCATCTACAGAAAGCTCTTTCATGCCGCTCCTTTCCACATTCCCCTGCTCTGAGCTTTGGAGAGAAAATCGTGTCTGTCGCGAATCTTATTACTGCTTTCAATCTCTTTCCTATATGTTGTGGATTACTCTTTTTCCAGCTTGGACTTTCGCCCATCAGCATGGGTAAATGCCACAAAGTTGTTCCTCCCTCTCCTAGTTTTCCACATGGTGATCCTCGGCATTCGTCTGCTACCTCTACTCCGCTTAGTGATTCTGAAAAATGTGCGTATGCCGCCAACGAGAATCAACTACATCAAGTGTGCGGAAGACATCGTTCATGTGTCAACTTCACCAATCCATGTGCCGTCTGCTTCACAATTGATGAACTTACTTGGAGGAAGATTGTGGTAATGCAACAAAAATCCAAAGCTCTCAAGGATCAGCGTGACCGCCAAAGCTCTCAAGGATCAGCGTGGCCCTTCTTTTGAAAGCGTCTAAGGAATCCATGGCAACCTCACAGCCGTCCCTGTCTGGTTCTCGTTCTGGTTCCTCCCGACATAAGAAGACCACACAGCCTACACCAACTCCACCTTCTCATAAGCGACAGTCTAGTTCTGTGTCTCATTCATCATCTTCTACACCTCGTGCGGTGGCACAGTCTCCACAACCAGCAACTTTGTCATGAAGGCACAAGAAAACGAAAGGGCTCCGCATCAAAAGCTCTGCCTCTCGTACATCTCCGCATGTTGGACTTTCGGTCTCAAATTAGGTTGTCACGACTGTCTCTCCAACTGCCTCCATGACAGTAAATCTTCCGCAGACTTCGTTTACAGAGGCACCTTGTACCCAGCCCACCTTGCCAGGCTCTTCGGCCCTGGAGAACCCAGCTTCTTCTCAGGTCAGTTCTATCGCAATTGTCCCAGCTGTGTCTGGTATGCCTTCGTCCTTTTCTGCTGGGCCTGGACTGGCAAAGAAACTTGGCTGGGATCTTCACCTGTCGGAATGACGATCCCGACGACCTTCTAAGAATGTTATTCGTTTTCGCTGCATTCATTCAGGACTTGCTTTCAGAGCCAGACATTCTGCATGCGGCCAACATCGCCCTCAATGACGAGGGGTCTCATTTGCAGCATCAAGTTTCCCAGCGTCAATTTCAGCTCGACCTTGCTAGCACCAAAATCAAACTGCACTTTCCCTTGTCTGACAATTCGCAGCATTCTTGGCACCTTCAACACTGTTGGTTGTCACCCTATGGACGATCACCCATCACATCACGCCTTCAACAAAAGTGAGGGATAGGCGCCATAACCCATCATGCAGCTCCACTTTCTCCTTCATCCATTCCACCAACCAAGGTTCTG
Organism: Lithobius niger; assembly: GCA_023313725.1. NCBI lineage: Eukaryota > Metazoa > Arthropoda > Chilopoda > Lithobiomorpha > Lithobiidae > Lithobius > Lithobius niger. The sequence continues at coordinate 12,347 of JAHWFP010127671.1, forward strand.
ACAGTTGTCCAGCCTCTTCCACACATCCCATTGGATTTTGTGAGGTTGTCATCTTTCCTGTCATCGCCGGCCGTCACCAGCAGCACTCCCACAATAACTAGTGCTCCTTCAGCAACAGATCATATACTCCCTGGCTGGCTCATGGCAACTTCTCCTCTCCCACCAGACAGATACACCTCACATTTGGTGTGGCAGTATGATGATGCTGCGGACTTCATCCCTGTTTACCTCGGCATCATCCAATTCTCAGACTACATCACCAAGGGCCCACCTTGTGTACTTGCTGTACTACAACTAAGGACTATTCCCTCGACTTTCAACTTCACGAATAGTAATGATGTCCCACTTACTTACAGTTGAACGTCTTATTGCATTAAGGAACCTAGGCCAGACTTGTTTTACGATCTTTCAGCAATTTTACTCCTGTTTACATTATTGTTGCTCTTTGGATTGCTTCTTCCTGGAGCGTGGCACTGTGCTTCGTTCACATCTCACTTCCCTTTGCCGTCTGCACCTCTTCGTTCTACTCTTCAACCTCCAGACCACGTATCTACTTTCCTCACTTTCGGTTTTACTCCCAACGGCTGGTCATACTCAAATTGCCTTCCACCTACGAACTGTGCGTCTGCCTTCTTCCCTTTCAGACTTCATCCTTACATGTGATCATACTCTTTTGAATTTCCTACGACAACCCTAACTCTGGCCTTGGTTCCTCCTTTTGTGTATCTTCTCCTTTCGATGCACACACCTTTTGTTCTCATACATAACCATGTATTTAACCATTTGCATCAGCCTTTCGAGCACGCTACGGACTCGGAACTTTGCTGAAGGGTTGCCCAGTGTGATATTCATCTGTCCTTTCGACCTTTCGGAAGTACCCAGCATCTGGCTTCAGTGCGCTGCCTTTCACTCCGGAAGCTTCATTCGACTTCTTTGCCTCCGTTGCCTTCCTCGACTGCCGCAACATCTGGGTATGCCTGCAAGGCCCTTCTACAGCTTCAGCCAAGAACGACAGGTACTGCATGTACTATCTTGGCTTACTGCAGCACGACTTTCCCCTGCATTGAACCATCCCCCCATGCTTTTTTTAAGCTTAGCTGAAATAAAAACAACAAAAAACTCAGAAAGACACTACACGAAGATGAACTTCAATATTGTAAGGCCTATACCTCCGTTATTTGTTTGGAAGTTTTAACAGATTTGACCTGACCCTTTCTATAGTCGTCGCTTTCAACTGTCATTCTCTAGTTGCTGAGATCTGCCTCAGTTACGCTTTCGCAGCTTTCATAATATTGTTCCAGCGCTTTCAGTTCTTGTTGTCTGTGACCTTGGGTGTGCCAGCTCGTAACCTTGGGGTGCCCGTTTGGTGGTGCCCACCACCATTTTTGACAAGGTCTACTGTAATCCTAAAATATAGGTAATGCAAATTTTCGGCGGCAACTAGAAACATTAAAATGCCCGGTGCAACCGGCTGATTTTTGTTTCTATTGCCTAACCGAAAATGTACATTACCTATACCCACCCTGCCTCCCCTCCTAAGTCACCACCTGACGTATTGAAAGGAGCGAAAGATGAAACATGTGGGTGCCTCGGTGCTTTTATAGGAGGGTGTGCAGACCGCATGAGCACAAGGGTTACCGAGCTGGTAGTAGGCCAATAACTTTGCTTCTCTAGGGTAAGAGCATTTGAGAACAAGAATTCTAGAATGTAGGCACTGTAATGTACATTTTTGGTTAGGCAATAGAAAGAAATACCAGCCGGTTGCACCGTGCATTTTAATGTTTTCCAAGTTCCATATCTACTGGGGTTTAAAACTGCGATATATATCTCTTTTGCACCAACCAACGACTTTTAGAGCATGTCACCAAGCAGAAGGAAATCCCAAAGCACACCGTGAACATTATGAGGAGACCGAGAATCCATCACAACGTGAGCAGTTGTAGTCCAGTGGTCAGAGTGGTCGACTGTCAGCCAAGTGAACGCCCACAGAATCTCATGTACAACCTGGTGACACAGTGCCAATTTCGGAAAAGATCAGCAAGTCGGAATCAATGATTAATTCACCAACGTTCAGTGCTAGTTTTCAGTGGCTAGATACAATTAGGTTGTTAAGGCCAACTTTAAAAATCTACAGAACGTTCACTCAGTCTTTTAAAATTTCGGACTGCACGTATTGAAGTGTCAATATCATACACGGCGATATATGATTGAAGTCGTCTCTCCAGCAAAACTGAAACTATTAATTTCTCCGTTTCTATTCAATATATTTCGGCCAAACTTGGCCAGATAGTAGATAGCAGCTTTTCCAAACTTTACACCAACTTTTATGTAATTCCGTGCAAGAGTAAACGTAGGAAGCCACACGTAAATTTGAAAACTGTTCACTTCTTCTTCTTCTTGTTCTTGTTCTGCTTCTTCTTGGCTGACACAGTTTCAGAAAAAAACTAGCCTACTGCACCTACCTAAAATCTGAAACATGATCTGAGCCAGAAATTTCCCTGGGCTTCAACCTTACATGGACCACTTTTTCGATTGGTCCATCCATTCTGGAGTTACGGGACCCTAAACGATCATTTTGATTGTTTTACATTGTTTTAACCATTGTATTTAGTGAACAATGCCACTCACCAAACTCCACATTCATTCTTCGTGCAAGTGTTATGTCTTTGCTAAAAAGTTGATGTTCAACGGTAAAATGAAAGAATTAGTGTTTCAGTTAAACGCATATATTTTTAAACCAAACTAAGCTGCCTTCGAGGCCGCTAAAAACGATAGAATCGTGTATTTATTTCGCAGACGCAGGCTTTCAAAGCTGACTTGAATTGTTTCAAAGTAGCCAGCAACAATCAACAGCATGCAGAAACCTTTGTTGTGCGACGCCATAGCCATAAAAAAGGTACACGGATTACAAACAAAAACGTCAGGTGTGCCGTAAAA
>JAHWFP010127672.1:0-15959 GCA_023313725.1 Lithobius niger
ATCTGATATTTGGCAGAAGTTGTATACTTTTATGTAGGAATTTTAAATAGGCCCTATTCTCATTCTGTTACTTAACCTTTTAATTTGTCAACAGCCCTGCCAAACTGCACACACACTGTTTGGAGTTAACAATTCAGAATTTTCTATTAATTAACAGTTAAGGGTGGTTTTATTTGTGTAGTGAATTGTGACTTTTTTTAAGCCTAACAATTTCTGTGTGCAAGTCAACTGTAATACGTAAAGTTTGACACTTGGACCCTTAGTATCATACCCAAAAATATGTATACATATTGTTTAGCATAATAACGCCCTTTCAACAGAGTTAGCATAGAGTGGCTTTTTAGTGTAATACTTACGGCATACCAGTTTGGTCAGTATTTTATTTTTGTGTTTGATGAACAATAAAATGTAGCATAGTTAACAGATGCTGCGGGTTGCTTACTTACCCAATGCAGACTATTTGCATTGTGCTGTAGTTCTGGCAGATGTGTTCTGGAAACTTGCCTGCCAGTTGGCTGGCCAGTTTAAGTTGTTATGAGAAACCAACGTCATGCAGGTCATGCCTAATGGGTCATAATCATAACTTGTTGCTGTAATGCAGTATTTTTAGAGCCTTACTTCATCGCAGGGTTTGCTGTGGTCTGTTGAGTTCACGTGGCTGGGTGTGGTCTTGGCAAATGCTCTTCTTAACGCAGTTTGGGTTTAATGAATGGTAGGCTCGTAAATAATAACTTTGATTGTTATGTGGGGGAACATAATGTTGATGGTTCAAAGCTTATGGATAGGTAATATTGCAGCTATAGAATGCCCGAAACTAATGGATTATGCAAATTGTGTTCGATTGCATTGTAGCTTTGCTTGCATGTAATAATCTAAGAAGTAGATAAAATTAAGTGAAACTCAAGCGAAAGCCGTTTCTTGTCATACAGCAACATTGGAATCGTTACCTTAGGCTACAAGCAAGATGTACTCCTTCTCTTCTATTTTACATATTTTTTAATTACTGTCTCCTCGTGATTCCTTCTCATTAAATAAGGGAAAAAAAGATAAAATTGATTTTAAAAATGTAAAGCAATGTTGTATGTTGCAGGCTAACCTTCGCCAGATTAAATAAGTGTGACTAATCCTTAGCCTATGATTTTTTTATGTTAAAGAATACCATCAGCTTGTTTAAGTTACAGCTGACGGCCATAGGCAACTTACAGCCTAAAATCTTTCATGTTTTCAGTTCACATGACTGTGTACAACTATAACAATTAGTTTTTTACCCACTTAATTTTTGAACAGTGTGAAATAAATACTTGGAATTTGCTACATTGGCAGTCTGGTAGTGCTGTAGGGTATATACATGCAACAGTCAAACTTAATGTTTTGTTGGTACTTCAACCTTATAATAATAATAATAATAATAATAATAATAATAATAATAATAATAATAATAATAATCATAATAATTTAGTTTAACCACGAGCGTGGTTGGGATCAAGAAGGGCGTGGCATTTACATTTGTCCGAGTCGTTTCGATGAGTTTAATGAACTGTGAGGACAGAATTCCGGTCTTTTGAGAAAACAAGAATGGTCAGCACTACCCAATAAAGGTTTAAAGTGTGCCGGAGAGTGTCCGAACCTTATTTTCTCTTTAAGAGTTCCAAACAGTGATTACCCTTACAGTAAAGAAACTCCTCCTGCACTCCTGTCACCCAGGCTGAAGAGCCAGCTTTATTGAATGGCCTGTAGTAGCCTTATACGGTGGGGATCAAAGAAAGACAAGCCGACCAACAAAAATCCTCCTATAAAATGAAGTTTGCCTTTAAAAGTTTGTTTATTTTTTCTTCTGTTAGGTATATTGTTTTCCAGTGTGTTTTGTCACATCTTTTAATAATTTTTTTGAAGGGGGATATGATATACATGGTGGTCCACAAAAAACTGATGAACCAAGTTTTTGTACGTCTTACTTTTCTAGTTAGCACCCCTCAGAGCCAGGAGAGGACAGAAATCTTCCCATTTCATTAGATTAGATTTCTGTCCTATCCTGGTTCTGAGGGGCACTAACTAGAAAGTGGGACTTGGAAAATGTTGGGTTGTCAGTTTTTTGTGGACCAATCTGTATTAGGGAAAGTACTGTGTGTGATGTTGGGTTAAACCTGGAAAATGTTTAAGTTGTTAGGGGTGGGACAGCAGGCTATTTACGTGGGAATCTGCATCACAGAGCTTAGTTAATATTACATTAGATTTATGCAGGAAAATTGCTCGTCAGGGGAAAAAAAAGTACCTATCAACGCATGTCAAAAAAAAGGTCAGGTTGTAGAGTCTGCTAATTTAAAATTATTTTTTATTATATGCTTTGGTTTCTTAACCAGACTCGATTAGCCAAGAAAAAAAACAATGTTCAGATGGCTACTAATAAGGCATAACAACGCAACAAAAAAACAAAAATTTTCAGGAACTGGGAAAAAGTGTTGTATGGCAACATTTTCTGAGATGTGGGTGGTCAAAAAGAAAGCTGCAGTTGCAGCGGGGGAATTATATGGGTCAAACTGTTAGAACTTGGCAGTAAAAAAAAACTGATGATGTCAGAGAAAATTAAGATTCGTGCTAGTGTGTCATCTGCTAACATTGAAGCGTATGTACAAAATCTACTGTATCATATTTACCGTAGGATACACGATAAAATATCGTCATCAGACAAATTTGCTTGACAGTATGTTGCAAAACATGTACTCGGGAAGCCAGATGTAGTTTCTAAAATAGTGTTACCATCCTGAGAGAGCTTCCCGTGCTCCCCTGTCGGACCCGTTGCTGGAATTGTCGGGTCCTACCAAAAGTACTTCTCAGCATTAGCGTATGCATCAAAACTATTCGGCAAATAGGTGGGGGAACATAACTTATTTTTTCATTCTGATAATGTTACATTCTGGATACCAGAAAATTTGGTAGATTTAACATGTTCTATTGAATGACAACACCAATGTCTATCTTATACAGATGAACTGAGTATGGCGACCACTAAACACATGTCTTTTACAAGGCAGTTTAGCTGTTTTCAGGCATGCGATGGAAAAGAAGGCGACTGAATACGGCTGAAACATTGATCGAGTGATTTTGGTCGCCGGACAACATAAAAGTAACTTCAAAGCTCAACGTGTTCTTGTTGAAAAAAAAAAGTTATTATATTTCTCTAGTAGGGGCTACTACCTAATATCACGAAAATAAACACCTGGTACTAGCGGTTTTACATTCATCCTGGATTGTTCTGGGGATCATTTACTTTAACGAGATTCTCATGTTTACGCTCCTTTTTTTTCTGCAAAAGGTTTTTAGGTCTTTAACTCCACGCATTTCCTAGTAACAACAACATTTTGTCGCACACGGAAGTACTTGTCTTTGCCAAGTACTAAATATAGGCCTACATGAAACGACATTTAAATTGGCAACAGATTGGGAAAGCACTTGTACACCTTTGAACTTGTCTGTCATAATTAAAGAAAGGGGTGTTTTGCCTCGACTTGTCTGGGCATTCAAGAATAAATAAAGAAGTATTTTTAATGGGGGGGGGGGAGATTTACAGTGCTGTGTATTTCTGTATGCATGTCATTTATTGTTCAGTCACAGGACCCAATATTTTGAGTCTCTCTCTGTAGCCTACAAGACGTTGGCCGCTGATCTGCATAACTGGACCCTAGAGATTGTATGGCAGCCAGGGCTCGCATACTCCGGAAGTGAACGCACTTATACAAAACAACGTGAAAAAACGTCTGACAATAAATAATACAAATTTGGATTTTTAGCATGGTTAGCAATCGTTTATTGGACTTTTTGATAATAGGTCGGATAACAGCAGTGTTATCAATTTCGCTAATAACTCTTTCTTTAACGTAACTTATCGTTAGAGAAGCAGCTTAATCTTTAGAACTCAGTTTTTCTTCCATTTTTTTTTTAGGTGGATGGGGAAAGTGCAATAAGAAAAAAAAGTGATTTTTTTTGTGTGGTTCTAGGGATAACTGTGCTTACGTGGGATTTTTGGTTTGTTAATGACTTGACTGTTCTCGCGTTGTCAAGTTCTTTCCTAGAATAAACGTCTGATGCTTCACGCAAACTAATGGCCTGCTTTGAGAATTGAGTAATGGCATTTGCCACACCCTTAAACCTCCCTAGAGATGTAACGGTTGAAAATGTTCTTTCACTATTTTTGTAAAAATCAAACAATACATAGTTTAGTAGTTTACTTTTTTTTTTCCAAACCATATTTAGTTTTTTCTCTTTTTTTGCTTTTTCGCTTCATTCACTGTATTACTGTATTAAAAACGCAAATGTTGGTCATGTATGTTGTGATTGGCAAGTTGTTCAGTCGCTGTTTACAAAAATATGAGATTTGGGTTGTGAAGTCTTGGTTTTGTTGGAATTACCTATGAAAAACTCCTTTTAAATACTGCTGTCTCTCCTTTGTTCATCAACAAGGCCTGCAAAGGGAATAACGATTCACCAGTGGACTCTTCTCGGTAGAACTAAAAGTGGGAGGCACTCATAGGGTTCATACAGTCTTGAATTCCTTGAAAAGCCTTAAATTTGTAAAACCAAAATGCAGGGCTTGAAAAGCTTTGAAAATTGGAATTTTGACTGTCGGAGCCTTGAAACGGCTGTGAATTTTGTTAGTGGTATTGGGATTGCTAACGTAATAAATGTTATAGTAATTTTAATTTTGAATTCTTAAATTAAATAAATGAATGAATCAATCAATCAAATGAATCAAAGTAGTTTGATAGCCGAATGCATCTTTACTGTGAACCACGATCCTTCCTGCAGGTTGCACTGCACGCCGAAAGAGAAAGGATGCAGTGGAGGCAGTTTATAACGGTGGGGGAAGCTGGTTGCTAAATTCCTTTCACGTTGAAGTCACTTGGCAGCAAGCGGAGAGCTTTTGGTATCATGGTACCCACAGCTACCAATTTTTGCAACGATGGAAAAAATACGGTAGCCAGTATTTGTTTGAACTGTGGAGAACCTAGGTTGCTTCGATTGTATGTTGAGGCAATTTGATCCAGGTATTAACCACACGTAACAAATCTTTTCTTAAACGAGTTTTATCCTATTGTTCCGAGTGGATGAACTTGATGAGAATGTGAACCATCCTTTGGCTGCGGGGTCTTTGCTATTGAGGGTCTTGAAGTGAAAATTAGATCACCTCCGACACGCCGGCAGCAAGCCGGTCGTGGTAGGAAGCAGTTTTGAGCCCACAACTAGTTTAGAGGCACAGCTCTGAAAACGTTCCAATTTGTCGCAGTCCTCTTCAAAACAGATGCACCATGCTTGGCCCACATACTCAAAGATGCTGCAAACTTTGTTGCGATAACAGCATGAGGAAGATCTTCCTTTGGAGAGTGAGAAGGTGGTCTGGAGTATGGCAGACTCCGTAATCCTAACGGTAGCCTGAATGTGTACGGAGAAATTCAGGCCATGGTCAGTGAAGAACGCCAAGATCTCGTTACAATTCCTTTGCAGTTCAGGTTCCTGGGCTAGGATAGTTGTCAGCCACTTGATGTTAGGTAGGGGGAAGGACGTAATGGGTCTTTATCTTGGGCTGCTTTTACCAAGGTTTAGCTTCCTACTGAATACTGAACTTTATTTGATAAATCAATGTGCGAAGTGCTTGGAATGGCTTGAATATGGCTTCATTAGTTATGTACGAACCCTGCCTCAGGTGGTGGAAGGAATGCGGACTTCACATTTGTTGGCATCGTTAGTAACTCGTCGAAACATTCACCAAGGAGAAGTTACCCCAAAACTCTAAAATTATCCACATCTGGATGGAAAGCTGGAGCGTTCTGTGTCTCTTCTACATCGCGAATACCAGCATAAACTTCATGAAAGTGAGATGGACCACGTAAATTGTCCTTTGCCCTGAATGTACACCTAGGGTCCCTTTCCATCAAAGGACTCACAACCGAACACTTAGGGTTTTATGGGGAATCTACCTCCTCAACATTCGAGAGGAATATAATTTTCAACCTTATTCACAGGAAAAAGTTCAGCACTGGGTCCCCGTGCAGGGGATGAAAAGGGAAGACTTGCAGTGCCCTGTTTGAGAGCGCTACACTTCTACCTAGGTGCAGCAAAAGATCCGAAGTGGAGAAAATGCTGGATGGGCTTATTCCTCCCCAGATCAAGGACAAACTACAGTAGCAATGATCACTTCCTGGATTCGCCTATAAAAACACATATGAATCCGCAACCACCGACAACGTCAAGAAGACCATCCAGGAGATTTGAGCTCTCTCCGCCTCTTGCCTACAACCAAGTCCCCTTATAAAATATCCTTCAGGCTGCCTCATGAAAGTGCATGACCATCTACTATTAACACTACTGTCTAGACGTGTTTTTCCAAGCAGCTGATTTGTCTTCACTTGGACGAAAAGACTCACCACGTGATTTAAATCAAGTTAACCACTTGATTCAAATCACTTCAAGAGAATTCAAGTGAAATCAAGTGATTTAATTTAGGGATGGCATTCTGGGTTAAAAACACTTGAATTACCATTCCTCAGCCAGAAGTGGTAAATCTGTTTTTTATTGCCACGAAATATCACTACCGTTTATTAACATAGCAGTTTCTCCCCGGGATTCCGGGCGCTACCTTAACTACAAACCTATCATTCCCTTCTGAACCCTCCTCGTGTGGAAAAGCCACTACGGACCGTAGACCTCAAAATTCAAGACTTCGCACCCTACGGTTTAAAATTTGAAGATTTAAGGAAAAATCAAGACCATTTAATTTTGGTTCTCCACAACGAGCTAGCTAACTCAACAACGACAATGTTAGTTTCCGGCACCCCCTAAAGCAGAATTTTCTGCCACTGTCTGCGACACCAATTGTTAGGGAAAAATTATCTGCAGCTAATCTTCGTATGGCTACGTGCATATTTATTGGTTTTTACTGAATAAATTTTCAGTGCTTTATTGTATTGATGTGGCTCTTCCACCAACGGAAAGGTCTCGTCGAGACGATTAAAATGGTGTATTGGAATGTCCAAATCGGTCAAAATTTGGCGAAACGGCAGAAATTAGGTCAAAATGGCACGTTTTGTCTGCGACTGTGCCAGATTATCTGCGACATAGTCGCACGTCGCACCCATTTCTGCCTTCGGGCCGGCACCCAACCATTGTTGCATCTTGTTCGAGTGAGCTATATATAATCCGATATTGTGCGCCTCGCCTGCTGTTATCCTATTGTTACATGTTGCAGCATTGTAACATTTTGACATTGTTAGCCGCTCCGCCGCCGCCTCCTGTCCAATTTTCTGAAATTCTCGTGCGCAAACGAACTTTAAAACGAGCTCCGCTGCGATCCGATTATATAGACTGAGCCAGTTCCAGTCATGCGCAGTGAGTTACGAGCCCGTCAGGGAAGCCAACTTTCAAGCTAGGGGTTATAGAGCTCCATGGGAGGGGAACTGCTATGTTAATAAAAGGTAATTTATATTTTCATTTCGGCAAACAAAAACTAAAATTAACCAGGTGGCATTGGTATTTTAGTCTATTTATCCCTAGAATACCTGCCCAAATACCCACCTTGCCTTCCTCAGTGTTGCCACTATTGTAAAGACTACTGCCAATATGTGTAAGTGCTGGATCCTGCTAGCCTTGGGTACATTGGTGTGATAGAAGCAAGGATTTTAAACTCTTGGAAATAGCATTGCGCGAGGTAGGGCCATGCAGTTAATAAATAAATAAATAAATAAAACATTTTTTTGCAAATGCAAATAGTCAAGCAAGGATCAGGGGATCACTGACAGCCTCCAAATCTAAAAAAAAAAAAAAAAAAAAAGATAAAGTAAATTTCAAACGATTTAAAAGCGAGTGCACCTCGGTTGGAGGGTATGTCAATGACTAAAAAGACATGTGGGATAGAGAGTCTCATGTCAAGTTTAGGGGTAGGAACGTTGCATGAATTTCTGGAGTTAAATGGTTGGGGCTCAAAAACTGGCCGTGTCAGGAATTTTCGTCTTAAGCAGACAATAATCCAAAAATTTAATTGGGGATGATATTCTAGCGATAAAAACAGATTTACCACTTCTGGCTGGGGGAATAGTTTTGACTTACGTAGTTTGTTTTCCGTTATTAAAGCTCTCCAGAAAATTCCTTGTTGCCTCTGGCCATTTATTGACAGACATTCCTGATCAACTTTGTTAAAGTGTGGTCACACAGGGTAGGCTCGTTTCCTGCCCCTCCACGATCGCAAAACAGTTATGGACCATGATCTTTAGCAGGCAAATTTGACGTTCGTAAGCATAACAATGAACTCAAAAAAAAAAAGCTGTTTCAACAATTCTTAAATTTTTTTTTTTAATGTAACAATAAGAATCCAGAACTGGTAAAATATGCCTGAACAATGTCCCGATCGATTCCTTTCTTCCGAAACTTTTCTCTAACTTTTAACCTTTCTACTTCCAAAGGAGAAGACAGAAGCATGCGAGCTGCATCTTATTAATGATTAGGACTAGACGAGTTTTCTCATCTGGTGTCGTCCCAATGTGCTCGAGATGTATCAACTTTGTTTTGTAACTAATTAATCAAAATCGAGAACTTTTTTTTATTATCTTATCACAATATCGAACCCTACAATCAACTACCACAATTTTCGACATTATGATTTCGACTAAAATAGTAACTGAGCCCGTCGTAACTGTTCTTCTGTTTTTTTTTTAAGGGACATGGGGGGGGGGGGGGTTTATTTAAAAAACGGACTAAAATAGTATTAAAAACGAGGATGCACTACTACACTGCATTAGTAATTCGACGTGTTGTATGGCAGAATAAAGAAAAATTTGTAATTGATGTATGCAGTTGTAACGGCAGACATACCAACAGGACACTACTAAAAAATCCAAATGCGTGGTGTACTGAAGAATATCTACTATATTGCACATTATATTAAAAAAAATTGTCTCTTAAGTTTTGCTACTACGATACGGCAAATGAGCCAGAATCTTGTGTGCGACGATGCAATCACTGACCAGATAAGTTTTCATTGGACGCTGATATTGTTTTTTTTAAAAAAAAAAAAACTGAAAGCGTCGTTGTTTTACAGTTTCTCGTTCCCTTTGTTCTTGTTCATCAGACGTTTACATTTTTTAAATGTCCGAACACCATATTTTCAGTAAATTTAGCAGGTAATTTCGGGGGGGGGGGGGGGTATAGGAGAAATCATATTGCGCTGAGGGTACGTGAGGTTGACTACTTTAAATTTATTTACACTTTTTAGGTGTATTATCAAAAGTTAAAATATTCACACAAAAGTTGTGACAAATTCTACATTGAATATAACACTGCAATTTCATGTGGCCAATTTTGGTAGGTTACTCAATACAAAGTACTTGTTTTACTAGCATTTTATAATAAGCCTTATTATTATTATTTGTAATTTTAAATGTGTTAGTAAAACTTATACTGAACCAATAAAACTTGCATGAGTCTTCCTATTACGGATTTAAAAAAAATAATCGGAAATTAGAGGCCAGGAGGAATATTCCATTCCCTCCCTGACCAGTATGCCACTGTAAAAATAGGACATCATTCGCTTTGTTCACTCTTTCAATAAGAAACAACACCACAAATAAGCGTAATAAAATACTGTAATATATCACACCCGGAAAGCAGCGAGGTGTTTCAATGTACCGTCCAGATTCCACCGTAAAAATTCGGTGTACCATCCAGATTACTGCTAAAGGTTAGTGGCGACTCACTTTGTATTGTACTTCGCGATAAGAGATGAGCCATCTCGATGTCCACGCATAGTCTCTAACCGACCGCAATTTGAAGAGCTGACTTGCCGAAATGCGCAGTTACACGCCGCAATTTTTCGTATGAGCGCACACATTTTTACTATGACATTTGGCTGACGTAATCCTCAGATCATATACTATCGGGCGACGGTTTTTCGCTTAAGGACCTCGTTAGAGGTTATCATACTTCAAACGGCTTATGTATATTCTGTAGAGCATAATACCTTTTGTACTTGCGCACTGCAAGTGACCCACCCACATACTTGAATTTCGCCGGATCAGAATTGAACAAATGTGTCTGGCTTTAGAGGAGATGTCGCCGACGTAAATCGCTTCCACCCGTTTTTTGGCCACAACCGCATTCATTCGATGTGACACGTCGAATTAAAAAAGAAAATATGAGAGGAGGTGGTGCAAAATGGCATCCCCTTAGGCTGCAAAAGTGTAAAGCCATCTAAGCTCATGTTTTATTGATTTTGTAGTAATCATACAAAACTTGCTGTTAAATTGCCAAGTATTGTGAGTACGTGATTTCCTCCCTTGTAACTGCTTTGTTAGAAGAAGTGTTGTAAATAGAACCATATCATCCGGAGTACCACACAATTGTGTGTGTGTGCAAGATACAGTTAAGTCTTAATAGTGACAAGCAAATAAACCAGTAGTAAGATGTGTGTAAACACTTAGTTAGTTACCACGTAATCATTTAGAATTCGTCTCGTGCATTTACGTTTGTTTTCCCACAATAGTTTCATCATTAATAAAGGCGTCAAATGACGCAAAATATCTATCTGCCGAAAAAAATATACATAACCTGGAATTTTAGTATTTTCTTCCCCAATGCTCTTACTCTAGAGATTACAGTTATGGAGCCCGCCAGCCACGCAGCCCAGTGCGCATCCTCCTGCGCACCCCTCCATATATAAAAACGTTGCGAGCGACCACGTCATCTTTACTTCTCTACAGTTTGAACCGATTGAACGTGCTATTCATTGCTCCTGGAAGGTTAAGCCGTGGGCTATGCTACTGCTGGTACTTCATTCGTCAACCATGCCTCATGCCAAAGGTGACACGAGGCGCTGCTGCTACAACGAGGGATGACCCTTCGGTCGTCGCTTCTGTTGGCAACAAGTTTCTTACGCCTTCATCGGTACGATTGTGCCTTCGTGTGCCACCTGTAAGATTAACAGGTGGCTGCCCCTTTGTCGTTAACCCTTCGTCCTTCATTATGCTTTGGCAATGCTGCTTCTATGCTGGCTGACCCTTTTGATTATCGCTGTCAACAGTCGGTCTTCGCCGGTGCATCAGTAGTTGGACCCTCGTCTTCACCCCTTCGTCCTTCATCAGGCCTCAGCGCTACTGCTGCAACGGAGATGCTCGGCAGTGGGTCTCACTCGCTACGCCTCCTGCCCCTAGGACTTCGTTCATTGGCCTTTCCGATCTTCGAGCTGGACTTTGCAAGATCGAAGTCGTTTATTCCGGATTACATTGACTGTCACCCTTCGCTGACGTTTACTCGCTGCCCTTCGTTTTCAGCATTTCTGGACCCGCCCCATTTTGCGGCTTGCTACCTTCATGGACTATGGGCCTGGCTAGCCGTCGGCCTTCGTTCTCCTTGATCCGGCTTAGCTCTTCACAGTGCAGCCGTCGACACGTTTACAAGGGTCCCTTTCCGAAAGGCTGCTATCTCGTTACCATTACCGCCGGAAGGGAGTGCTACACTACGTCTGTATACGTATCGCTAGGCCTGTCATTACAGACTGACTGACTCATCCCTTGTCAACTACCACCTGCAGCTTGTCTCAACCTTTGTCCTTCGCTGCCTTTCGTACCTCGCAGCCTACCACTTGCAGCTTTTTGACTTTCCATCCTTCGCAGACTGTCATTTACTTCAGCCCGTTATCCGTCGCTCCTGTCGTTGCGACCCTTTTCAGCTGTCATTTCCCCTGACTGTCGTTACCGTCCGTCAAGACTAAAACTCCTCAAGGTTTGGCTTCTTCATACTGAAGACTTTTACACCGGTTTGCTGCTACTGATGGAAGCCGTATATACATCATCTGCCAGGTAGCTTTTTCTACTGTTACTGAGGAACAGGCTTCCTGCATAATCAGGTTAGTCGGAACGGATCTACAACAACCAGTCGTGTCAAAGGTCCCATGATGTTAGGCTGCGAGTCGTTCCACGCCCACCCGCTTCCCGTGCTGTCAGGTTTTCCTTCGTAGCCACTTCTAGGAAGGCATGGAAGGCTCCACCGTTCTAGTCTATCGTTTCATCCTTCACTCCATGTTCAGGCTGCTGGCAACTGTCACTTTTCCTTGACATCGTTCATATCTTGCGAGGACGAACGGCCTGTCGCGGGCTCTTCCGGAGAGGACCTCTCCACTGTTCGACACTTCCTTTTGGATTTCACCTTACGAACCACTCTCATCCTATTACCTCAGTCATCTAACTAGCAAGACGGTCGTCTTCCTTTCGCTCGCAGCCAGCATTTGCTGTACAGGGTAGCCTACTGGCCTTGTCCTTCGTCCAGGCTGACCGTTCCTCAACCTTGTGGAGGGCCCTTTCCTTTTTTTGACCAGGTGCCCCTGGTATTTGACGTTTTTCTCTCGGTTACCATAAGGTTTTACTTAGGCTCACGTGTATAGTTACCCCCACAGCAGAATTAGTGTAAAATACATCACAAACTGTGGAAGGCTGCTGCAGACAAATTTCAGAGTTCACTGTAAATTTTCGGAGAGTCCTCTCGTCTTCTTCAGACCAATAAAATTAACGTAAAAACGAAAAAGCACTACATCGCATCAGTCGTCTGCTAGAAAACATTCGAAACTCGGTGCTCTCCGTCGTGCGTTCGATCCGGATACCCCACTTTTTGTCCAAAGCGACGCCCAGGTCAGGCCCAACTATATGGGTAATGTTGCAAAAACTACTATTACAACTACTACTACTGAGTGGTAGTGTGTATTTTGAATTTTAATTTGTCTTTTAATTACCAATATGTCCGACGGTTACCTGTTTTTTCGCAGACAAATTTGTCAAATTTGCAGTTTTGCCTGCTTATTTTGACATTTGTTTCACTTCAATTGTCTGAACTAGACCATTTGTGGTTAAGTCAGCTTGGTAGGGTAAAACATCCAGAAGGCATTTAGCAGCTTAAAAATACAACAAAAATGTGAATTAATCACACGCGAGGGAAATTTGCTGCAGACATTTATTTCCACACGCAGTTGTTGCTGTTGCAGACTGGCAGAAAATTTGCCTGCTGGAATATCCGTTAACTTTTTCAACTTTTTTTTGCTTCCTCCATTGCCATTGTTTTGTAAATTTTTTAGTAAATTTTAGTATTGCATTTTCTTCTTCCAGGGTCTAGGTGTCAAGAGAGAGCGGGGCAGCTATGACGACAGACATCACTGTGGTCCGCTGGGACTCGGCCCAGCAGGAAATATTGGAAGACTATGATTACGATGGTGGAAACAGTTCTTCACGACTTTTCGAACGATCTCGAATAAAGGCATTAGCAGGTAAGATTAAAAGGATTTTTGTTGTCACCTTACTTCGTTTTTGACCGAACACCTGGCAACATCAAATGTCATACTTCACTTACTAGGGGGAATTTTCTGGGATTCAGGAATACTTAATCTAATTAGTATCGCAATGAAGATTTCTTCATCAATGTAAAGCTAGTTGTTGCTGCGTGGAAGACGAAGCAACGAAGCAAACTTACGCGAATATTTAAAAAAACAAAGTCATTGTTATACCTTGGTGAATTTTCGATAGCCTGATACTGCTCGGGATGGAATTCACAGCCGACTATCTACTTCAGGCAACGCACACTTATTATTCTTGTTTACATCTCCTGTGGAATTCGAATTCGGCGGTTTTTGGACGTGGACTGAGAGGACTGGAATCCCTGGCTATTCAACACCATGTCCGAGAAAAGGCCGTGCTGATGAATATCCAGGAACCATTCCAACCCAGCCATCCAGTTCCTGCTCCGAAATGAGCTGAGAGATGGCCTAAGAAGGAGATGGCGAACCAACCCAACTAATATTGGATGCCGCGATGTGGCGTTAGGAAAGAGCAAGATTGGCCCTACAAATATTGGAGACCACGTCCAAAAACCGCCGAATTCGAATTCCACAGGAGATGTAAACAAGAAAAATAAGTGTGCGTTGCTGAAGAAGATAGTCGGCTGTGGATTCCATCCCCAGCAGTATCGGACTATCGAAAATTCGCCAAGGTATTGTTATAGCTTTGTTTTTTAAAATA
This sequence comes from Lithobius niger, assembly GCA_023313725.1. NCBI lineage: Eukaryota > Metazoa > Arthropoda > Chilopoda > Lithobiomorpha > Lithobiidae > Lithobius > Lithobius niger. The sequence goes on from JAHWFP010127672.1 coordinate 14,043, forward strand.
TTTGTGCAAGTTTCCTTCGTTTTCTGATTGCTACAACATTTCAAAGTACGTTGAACGTTTTTAAGACGTAATGGCTTATGCAACCCCACTAAGGCCAGTTCAAGAAAGTAAGCCAGAAGGATGGTTGAATTCAGGGTTTATTTCCAGGGCCACACGGCCTGTCCTTAACGAGATGGTGTCAGTGGTTCAAGGATGCTTAAGGTTAGGCTGTAGTAGAGCGACACACTTCAGGAAGAGCTGTAGCTGGGTAGGGGACTAGCTCCCAGAGTGAGGCTGACGGGAGCTGCAGGGCCTTTAATACCAAGAGCTGCAGCCAGCACCCACCACAAAGGGTGCAAGGTACTTCCTGTAACATTTCCTAGTATCCCATGAGCCACCTCTGCTAGCAGCCACCTTCACCACTGATCTCCAAGGGTAAAACCATACATGAAAATACTTAGCATGACTGAAATACATTATCATCACTACAGAATATACACAATATGTAATATGGAGCCATAGCATCAAGGGAGTAAGGCCTACTAAGGCCCTAGCTACAGGTATAAGAGTAAACATGGAAGGCAGTGGAAATTGGTTGCACTACGGGACAGATTTTTAGAGTTCGATCCTCATCCACACGAGGATTAAACTAAACTGTTCAATAAGCCTAGAAATGCAAAACCTTTATAACCATTAAGGCGCACTTGGATTCTAGCAGGTTTTTTTTTTAAATAGGTCAGTCAAACTTTTCCAACAGTCATTCGTTGGAGACCAGGACGTTAACCACTGGACTGTGCATACTCGATTTGCTCATGGTTCCTGGGTACCTCTCACAAAGCTTGCAACGCGTGTTGGGGCCGAATATGTAGCCCTTGCAGCATATGCATGAAAAGTTCATTGGATTAGGAGACTGCATAGAGAAATAGGACAGGGAGAGATGGTACCACGACCCACAACGATGCGGTGTGATAATTGGGCAGCGATGAAGAATGCGCTTGATCCTGTTAAAAACCTCAAATCCAGACTCATCGATTTGAGATACATCGTGAAAGAAGCAGTACAACGAGGAGAGATTGACGTGCAATACATCAACACCAAGCATAACTTAGCAGATATATTCACCTAGCCCTTATGCAAGACAGTCGCTATGAATTGGCAAAGATGCTGGGAGGCATGGTAATGAACGTACCGCTACGTGCCCCCAATAAGTTGGAGCCCTTCACTTGGTTCACGAAGCCAGAACGCGAGTGGTGGATTATGTTGGGATATGGACGCTGTCAGCAAAGACGCTTCCTCCTTACGGTCACATGCTTCGTTGGTAGCAGTTCACTGGTCGGTGTAGTTTACAACATAGAGTAGTTAACACAGCTAAATGCTAAGTATTAGTTTGGGCTTCACTTGAGGGACTGTGTAATGGATAGTGCCAGTCACCCGTGTGTTTTGGGAAAGCCTCAACAACGTTTACTGTCTCCGTATCAAACACAAGCAAATCTCCTGCATGTTCTCTTACGGCACCTAGAATCTAAGCAATAAGGTTTCAGCATTATTTTTATATTAGTGTTTGCCTTTGTTTAAAGTGAAGTAACCCACTCCTCATTAGCTTTCATATTGCAGTAAGATGTTGTCTCGGATCAGAATTTGAATTGGCTGCCGAAATATGTGGCCCCGAAATGTTTCATTATACAAGTTTAAAAATGGGCATTTTATGTTGAGGTTTCATACTGTTCAAAAAAGATTAAAAGTTCAACTCCCTCAATTTTGGTTTGTGCGTCGGTGAATTTTCAATCCTATCCTCTGATCTCCTTCAGGCCAAAAAAATGTTATTTACACTATTTACACACATTTCATGAAGTTTGGAGCACTACATCCCTTCCTTCTTCCTTGTTTGTCGTGGTTGGTGGTGGCCGTTCTGTGTGTTTGAATTTAATTGTTTTATGG
>JAHWFP010127672.1:30792-42092 GCA_023313725.1 Lithobius niger
GCTGCCGTTGCGTAGAGTCGAGCTGCCGTTGCGTAGAGTCGAGCTGCCGTTGCGTAGAGTCGAGCTGCCGTTGCGTAGAGTTCACACGCTTTATTACGGTGTGGTTACAGTAGTCCCTATTTTCAGCCAGCTCACTCAGATATGAGGAAGGAACGAGCGATGCAATGCGATACAAGTAGAGATTACAAAGTGGAGAACTGGCTGAAGAAGACGGCCGATGTAACCACACGATACTAATGTGTGCCATTGTCCGTCGAAAATTCAACAATGCGAACTGTTGTTAATTTTTTTAAGTAGTTCCTGATCATCGCGAATTTTGTGCTTCAAAGTAAAAAACCGTATTGGGTCAAGTAGTATACAAGTGTTGTTCTTCCAATTGTCGTTTAAAGGGTTGTTCTTCCAAGAGTCGTTCTTCCAAGTGTCGTTCGAAATGTTGTTCTTCCGAGTCGCAGTCTACTGAGTTGCATTTTGTTCTGGATCCATATCGTAAAAACCAATGTTTTGTTAGAATCGATGAAGTCAAATACCTCAAAGTCTGCTCGGTGCTCAAGCTGAAGCATAGGTCAAATCACAAGTCGCCGTACCGGGAAACTGAAGCTCCAAGCTTGGTGACTGGATCGTTGTTCCGCAAAGAATTCCGTTATTCCAATAAGGCAGCTAAATCCAAAAATTTATTTAGAAGTGCTACTCTATAGAGTCCATGTGGTACTTGGGTCGGTCTTGGATTCGACCGGCATTCTCTTAATTTGGAGCCAGCGACGCTGACCACTGGGCTGTGATTGCCCGCTTTGCTCGGAATCCCCGGGGCCCCCTCACAAACCTCGCGCTGGGACTTAGTTTTTAGCTGTTATACGTTGAAGGCGTACGTTCGTATCTAGGCAGTTATGGGTTAGGATAAATTCAACTTAAAATGCACGAATAAATTATTTTCTCAAGGTACACGTAAGTAAATTCTTATTTGAATGGCGTTTCGCTAGCCTAGTTAAATGTGAACAAAATGCCATTAAGGTAAGAATTTTGTTACTTTTACCTGGAGAAAATTATTTATACAGGGTGGTCTACAAAAAACTAACGACCCAATATTTTTAAAGTCCAACTTTTCTAGTTAGCACCTGTCAGAACCAGAAGAAGACAGAAATCTTCCATTTCATTAGCTTTGATTTTTCTCCTCTCCTGGTTCTGAGGGGTGCTAGCTAGAAAAGTTGGACTTTAAAAATGTTGGGTCGTTAGTTTTTTGTGGATCCCCCTGTATATGCATTTTAGACGTAAGAAGAAGAGCTAGTTGCAGCACAAATTCATAAATACTTTTTGAGTTGCATGCTTAAAATCGTGGGCAGTTTTATTAAGTAAAATTGAATGAATGATAACTTGATTAGTTTACAATAAGAAACAGGGTGGCATAAAGATTATCACGACTATCTTATATGCCAGAGGCCCCAGGTTAGAGCCTGACTTCAGCCACGAATGGTGTTTTTTGGAAGGGAAAGGCTTTGTTGTGTCTTTTGCTCATGTCAATTGTGGCATAAAAGAGATGCGTAGATGAATTTCGGATTGGAATTACCTAGCAAAATTGTCCCTCTCGCCTTATTGTGCCGTGATTTCGACTGAGAGCACGTCCAAACTTCCAGTTTATTGAAATATGTAAGGAGGGAGAATTTTCTGATTTGGGAGTTGGGAATTTTTTTACCTGCAAACTTTGTGGAGGCAATGCATATTTACTTGTAAAAAAGAAACTTAGGAAGGGCTGGTTTCATGACTGATTATTCACACTATTAAAAATTACCTTTGTTCTGGCAGTGATCGATCCTGTTAGGATGTCCAGTAATAATAATAGTAGGCCTTTGAAGAAAATTACAAAATGTATGCTGTAAAGTGCTATACCTGTAAATTTTTGCATTATTGCTTCAATGAAGCTGTTGGATACTTAAGACTTGAATTGCCACCCCAGTGACCCAACCGTGCATGCGCATGCACGGTCCTCCCTATATAAGAGGGGCGGCTACGCGGGCTCGCTATCTCTTTGTCTCAAGCTGCCGTCTCAGACAGCCGCTCGTTCTGTTGGTTCTTTCGGTTTCTCCTTCGTTTGACTTCTCCTTCGCCGTCCCATGAAAACATCGTGGCTCCCTTTCCGTCCATTCCCGGGACTGACCCACCATCCGATTAGGCTTACGCCCTCGGTCGTATCTCCTTGCCGTGTCTCCCTTCGTTGGATCTGAAGACATCGTGGCTCCCTTCCCGTGATTTTCCGGGTCCGTCCCACCTTCCGATTCGGCTTTGCCTTCGGTTGTCCTTAGTCTGTTCCCTTCGGGGTTTTTCTTCGCCGGCGTCTGATGGTTTCTGGGACCGAAGACACCGCTGGATTGCTCCACCCCCAGTTAGGCTTACGCCTTGGGAACACGCTCTAATAAGTCTCCCTTCGTTGGGTCTCTCGCCCCAAGCCCTTCGGCCATCCCTTGCCGCCGAAGTCGTCGTGGCTCCCATCCCGTAGTTTTCCCGGGATCGTTCCACCTTCCGACTAGGCTTACGCCTTGCGGTCGCCTTCTGACAAGTTCTTCCATTCGTTGGATCTTCCGCCGTTCTATTGAAGTCATCATGGCTCCTGTCCCATGCTCTCCCCGAACCGCTCCACCTTCCGATTAAGCTAACGCCTTTCGATCGCTTGTCACCCACACTTTTTTCCCTTCGTTGGATTCCTCACCTTATGCGCTCCCTAACGCCTCACGAGGAGCTCCCTCCTTTGCCATCATAGTCACCGTAGCCGCCGTACCCCTTGCGGACTAAACTATCAACGTGTCTTCCCTTCGGTGGATCTCAAGCCCCATGCCCCACGTCGGTTCACGACAGAAGGCCCTCCACCGATCCACGTTCTGTCTACGCTCACGCCTTTTGTCGCTCACTGACAAATTTCCCTTCGTTGGACTCAACGCCCTGCCCTTCTGTTTCCCCCTTTTACGTGGGGCTCCTTCTCTTGTCACCAAAGTCATCGCAACTCCCTGAACCGATCCGCCTTCGACTTACGCCTTTCGGTCGCTCACCTACAAAGTTCCCTTCGTTGGATCTTATGCCCAAGCCCTCGTCTGCCTCCAACGAAGGGCCTCCTCCTTGCCAAAGTCACCATGGCCCTTGTCCCATGCACCCTCCATCTAGGCTTACGCCTTTTGATCGCCCACCAACAAAGTTTCCCTTCGTTGAATCTTCAGCCCAAGCCCCTCGTTTGCTTCTAACGAAGGGCCTCCTTTCTTGCCGAAGTAACCATGGCTCCCGTCCCAGACACCTTCCGTCGAGGCTTGCACCTTTCGATCGGTCAACGTCTGCGTCCTTACTGGATCACACGCCTCAAGCTCTTTGGCTGTCCCTGTCAAAGTTTCCCTACCTTGCCACCGAAGCCACCGTGGCTCCTGTTCCGTGCTTCATTGGACCCAAACGCTCCATGCCTTTCATTTGTCCGAAGATTCCGCCCTCGTCCGTCCTTCCCACACACGGCTCTTCGCTTCTAACTGCCTGAACCTGCTTCATAACCCGGTGCTTCATTCCACTGTGCACTCCTTACAAGATTCCGCCCTTCATTACTCATAATCACCATGGCTTCTCTGGACCTACCTTTCAACCTAATTTCCCTTCGTTGGACCCCTTCGCACCAACGTTTCTGCGCTGCTCCATGTCTGGTCCTTTCTCCTTTGGAACTAGGCCCTCAATTGAGCCATCACGCTTTTCGACATCCACCACTCTCTTCGTCAACGCAAGGTCAATACCGCTCCCGATCCGACTTTGGCAATTCGGCCATTCTTTTCCCTTCGTTCCTCGCAGGCGTTCTCCGACCTCAGACTGCGACAAGCCATCATGTCATATGCGGAATTTCACCTTTCCATCCGCCTTCGTTGCCCGGCCTTTCCCCAACAGGTTCATCTGTCACCGCCTCGACACCACTCTGGTAGGCCTTCCTTACATTCCACGCCTTCGTTCCGCCGTAACAATGTTAACTCTAAAGGCTCATGCTCTCATTTTAGTTCGGAAACCCGCACTCTGTTCAAGATCGCACAAAGTTTTCATCACGCCTAGATCTTATTTGCCCTTCGCATCTCTCTTCCCTGCTCGACAGCCGGGCTCAGCCCGACGTCTGGCTGCCCTCCTCACTACACCGCTACCGAACTGACTTCTCGTCTGTCCGCTGCGCGCGCGCGCTCCCTTCAGATTCACCTTCCGCGTGTCACTTCCGGCCTTTTCCCACCCTTTTTTCCGTTTTGCTGCTGGCTTGCACCACGACTGATTAGCGCCCTACATCAGCGTGTCTCCCTTCATTTTTCTTCATCATAGTGAAAACTAGAGTGCCACTCCTGCTGGAAGATGAGGAGGACATCTATTTTGGACGAATTCCAGTGATCGATGACCCGGAAAATCGCCACTGCACGGGTCTTTTGACCCCCAAACGCCTTGATCCACACCCGACAGTGTGTCGGTACCATCGTCTTTGTGAGTACTATGGAAAACCATGCTCTATCTGCGTCACTATTCGCCATAAGTTATGGAGAGAAATTGTGTCTAGGTAATTGCTATCCGCCACCCGCAAGAGGCAAGCCAACAGCCAAAAATCTGCCGAAAACGTTTCAAATCTAAATCTGGTTCACCTCACCCGCCGTCTCCGCTTACTCCACCGGTGTTACCCCCCACCTCAGGGCAAGGGACACCCTCCACCTGCAACCTTCACTCCATTGTCCCAACAATCCTGGGTCAAGTCATCACCCCTGCAACACCCCTGCAAGCACTGTCTCCGTCTCTTCGGGTGTACACCAACATTCCCCATGTTCTCAAAGGGATCCAGCAATCGTCACCGACCTGCCGTCATCTCCATTAATGAAAGACAACACCGTCTTCCCCACAACTTAAGATGCCGTAATTCCAACTACCCCATTCTTTCCACAACCAGGCAACTTGGACGCCGAATTCCCTCTCCATGCTGTCACTGCCTCTCCAACAAAGGAATCCAGCTCTCCTCCACCTCAGGTCATCGAAACACCAGCTCCGGTTCTTCAGGACCCTTCTCCTCTTTATGGCTTGGACGATGAAGAAATCGTAGAGGTCGATTCAGACAAGATCATACTATCACTACGCCACAAACTTCGCTTAAACGATCGGGCTAGGAGATAATACGACAGAAACGTAAGGAAAGTCAAGCCATTCCTGTTACATCTACAAGATTGTTTTTTCCAGCAACATAACACGATCAGTAAGCGCAAAAAAGACATTGAAACTCTTCGTTCACAAAACGCCGTCCTACAACCAACGGATAACCCATTAGAAGATCCAATTCCGCCTCCACACAGGCCCTAATCCCCCATCAATTTTTCTACCATGGGTGCTCAAGCAAATCGACCTGACACACAACAAGCACCACTCGCACCCAACCCTTTTCCTTAATACGGCTCTCCAAGTAACTCCTCCTGACCCACGCCTCAGACCGACTCCATTGAAGAGTCTCCTCAAATTCCTGACTCCATCCTCCACTTTCAACAAGATCAAATTTCCCAGGCATGGGATTCTATTCGGACAACTTCGATCGCCCATAATTTACAAACATACTCCCTATGGCAGTATGATAATTCAAGTTCTTCTAAACCAGTCTTTCATGACATGATTGGCCTACCAAATGCCCCGACAACGGACATCCCTTGTACCCCATGCAAGTCCAAAGCCAGACAATACTGCATGGGGCTACGATCTCACCCTAATCCCCCCAACCAATAAGGGGATCACTAGCCGGCCGCACCTTTTTCAAGTTAAACCCTTTCGACTCCACACCAATGTTGCAAAGACGATTAACGCAAAAAAAAAAAAAAACTTGACTTTTCACATCGAACTTTCAAAAACTCCTCTTAAAGCCTCCTCTCCTCCTCGAGCGAAGACATTAAGACGAGAAGGGAAAGAAGAATATCAACGAACCCAACGGCCGGCTAGTCCCATTTAAAACATGGATTCCTCCTAAATAAAGAATCAACATACAGCTCATGAAATCAAAGGGAAAGAAGACAGGCTGAGGTCATGAAGTAGTACGATTAGGGATAGACCGATATTAATATCGGTGTCGGTATTTACAGATATTATCGGTATTTTCTGTGTATCGGTATCGGATCTGTATCGGTGTTAATTTACCGATATTTTAGCCGATACGACCAGCTTCAGTGCGCGCTGGCTACTCCACATAGCTTGTGAGACACCTTCCCTACATAGCATCGCTTGTATCCCATGATGTCATCTACACAGCAACTTAGTGAATTCAACGTGTGTGCATTGCCAGATTCAGGGCAGGGCTTCTTGGGATTAGGCCTATCTGCAGTGTACGCTGAGTTTTTTTTTTTTACAGTCGAAGGTACACTTGCGGATCTGCCACCACTGAGAAAAAAAAATTAGAAATTTAATTTTCTTGCACACTAGTTTCTTAATGATGAAGTATGCGTTTGACTTTCTGACCCATTTACTTTTTTTAAAAATCGGTATCGGTATATCTGTATCGGTGAATCGGATCTGTATCGGATCGGCGTGTGAGGGGAAAATCGGTATCGGATCGGATCGGTATTTTTCTGTATCGGTCGATCCCTAAGTACGATCCCTGGTCCGTCCCCACCATCTCAACAGGACCCACGAAGATTCCGAGGTAATGTCAGCCCCTTCTTCGTAACTCCCCTTCACTTTTGCAAAAAAAAAAAGAAAATTTCTTTTCAATTAATGGGGAAACAATGACGAAGGTTTTCAATCTCCGGGTATGCCCCCGCACCCCGTAGAACTCCACCAGGTGACTAACCACCTCAGAACCTCAGGGAACTCGCTCAAAAGATGCCCGCCGCCTAATTTGACGAGGTCGGCCTGTCAATGCAAAAATTGACAGGTATATCACTTTACAGCATAAAGAAAGAACATTTTGCCGGCCCCCAGGCAGGCCGGCTAAAAAATAGTTTCTTTTGCTGTTAAAAGTGCTATTCCATAGGTCCCTCCCTGCCTCCCCTCTCAGATCACCTTTTGACTACACTGAGAAACAATGAGATGGCGAGCCCGCGTAGCCTCCGCTTTTATATAGGGAGGACCGCGCATGCGCATGCACGGTTGGGTCACTGGGGTGGCAATTCAAGTCTCAAGTATCCAACAGCATCATTGAGGCAATAATGCAAACATTGACAGGTATAGCACTTTTAACAGCAAAAGAAACCATTTTTAGCCGGCCTGACTGGGGGATGGCAAAATGTTCTTTTTGTAGGTTAAATATAAATACTATTATGATGGCATTGTTATCAGGAAGGGGAACATGTAAAATTATTCTGCATGGAATGGTGAAAATTGGATTCTTTCTTTTTACCGGTCCCACCTCCTTCATAGGACACCACTCCACCTCTAAAAATTTTCTGTCTACCTAGTTCACTGGCGGAAACTTAAGCTCAACACCACAATTAACTTGTGTATTGAAATATTTTCCATACAGTTGCCTCTGTTTGATCTTATTTTAGTTTTGTACTTTTCATGATATGGCAACTTAAAACTTGTTGGATACTCACCAGTTGTAGAGAATTCAAAATTCGTCCTGAATCACTTTTTTTTTTTAGTTGCTCGTCAGTCATTGTGTCGGATAACAGTAATAGTTGCAGCGTATTTTTAGCAAAAGCATAAATTGTGAATCTTCCTTCCTGTTAAACTTTTGCATTGGTATTTTTTTCAGTACATTACAATTCTTTACCACTTGTAATGGCGTGGACATGGTTTTGGTTACAGGAAAGGCCAACCCGCTGTCATCCTGTTGTTTTGTTTATCAGAATGTCACAGTTTTCTTCCTGTGAGCACCGGAACTAACAGTTGCAAAAAAGAGGTTGCAGACAGTGAACAGTTAGTTCGTAGTTTGTGTGCAACTGTACAAATTTTCATCCTGTTCATCCTTTCAAAGGAGTTGTAAAAAGGAATTAATACAATTAATTGACCGCCTCAACAGATTTTTTCAATTTTGTTGTGATCCAACAGTTCCACTAGGTCCCGTTGGGTTAACTGGCTACTTGTCTTGGAATTATCTTATCAGTTTTCTGCAATCATTGGAAATAGTTGACTTGAATGGAAGGCAAAGTGATCCCATTCTCTGCCTCATGTGAAGCCGCAAAGCTGTTGCCAGGATGGTTTATTGAAATTCAGATTATTACCTGCTTCATTTGAGTGGAAGTTCAAGGAAGAAGTCACGTGATGTGAGGTAGAGTGGCAATTGCAATCGCTTCCTGTCCATGTGCTGTAATGAGGACTTGACTGCCATCTGTGTTCTGCTGGGAAGCAGGTGTTCTTCTCCTGACCCTTCTGGAATAGCCTTATTGTTCAGTTGTGATGGTAGAAGGATTATTATTGGTGAAAAGTCATGTAGCAGTTGTGTAAATGATGTTCATTGCTGTTTATAGCGGTAGCTTTAAAAAATTAAGCGTGAGCTAACATAGGCTAAAAGGGCGTGACGAAAAGATGGAGACTGTGATCAAGAGTTTACAAGGTGTAGTATTTGTATTTTTTTTCTGTTAGAAAAGAGAAGTTTTAGTTGCTATCTTGTGCTGCTAACTTCAAAAAATATTTCGGATAAGTTAATGAGTGGTTACATAGTGACTTGAGCCCAATTCTATGCAGGTTAAGTGAACTACAGCCCTTCGATTGTAACATTAGGGTGTGTCTCATCTTATCATCTTAAGCTAACAAATGAAGAAAGTTGTTTTCTCCTCCGTTATTGTAAGGTTGAACTATTATTCTTTTTTTTTTAATTGGTAAATTTAATAGTTAGTTAAATTTCTTTTTTGATTCACAAATTATTTTTGTTTAAAGCAGTTTAAGGATTTATGGACAGGAAAGTGATAGACTACGAAATAGGTGTGGCACAGTTGTGTAAGCATATTGAATTGGGCTGCACATTTTATGTATTGGTTACTAATTTATGAAGTACTATTGTTGACACTTTATTTTTAACTTACAAGTTAACTTTTTTTTAAACTTGTATATTTATTTCTCCAAAATTGTGTGATAAATAAGTAGGTGATTTGTGCTAGTTGGTCTTCTTTCCATCTGATAAAGTTACCACTCATTTTGGTTTCTTCACACAGTCAAGGAATTACACAGGCTGGGCCACAAAAAGTTTCTTGAAAAAAAAGTTCATATAGCGATTACTTTTCTGGATCCAAAATATGGTTGTTACTTTTTTAAAAATGTGTGAATAATTTGTGATTATTGCGCTATGGGACACCAAGGTTTTTTTTTTCTTAAGTTGAATTAGTTGTGAAAGTGTCCGACGCAAAAAAAAATTTAATTTTGGGGTTACTTAACCCCGAGATTGAGTGAAACATATCGTGAAATCCAGGGATTACTCTTCCGGCCTGGGTTGGATACCCCAACTAAACCTGTTAACAATTAAATTTACTGCTTTTAATTTATAACCGGTGTCTGACTTGATTGCAGTATCACCAGACCAAAAAAAGGTGATCTTATCTGCAAAAATAACTGTCTAGCTTTAAGAAACTTGTTGGCACCATTTTTGATAATGAACCCTTACTACATCGTGAAGTAGACATGGATGGACTTTTACGACCTGACTCCCAACATACAGTAGCTTAGCCAACTTACCACATCTGTGCCATTCTCTCGATAGGCACGTGTTTGTAAGTGTGAGTTAATGCAGTGGAGATCAGTGACCTCCCGCTTTTTGCAGCAGTTGTGTAAGTCGCAACATTCTGTTTTCATATCTTAAAGTTGACCATGGCAATGGCTTGACAGTTCTTGTGGAATCTCCATTACATTACGTATTGTATTAAATTTGGAAGTTATGACAGCTGATAATAGCTTAAAATCAACGCACATCACTAAATCCACTTAATGTTCTCATGATTTGGCAGATCGTCATTAAAGAATAAAGGACGTTAAACTTGTTGTGAATGGTTTAATTCTCTTAATGCAATAGCGCCAGTATATTTATGGGCTTTGAAGTACCGTCTTTGTGATAGTTAAAAAAAAATAGGACTTCCAGGAAAGTTTTGTGTGTGAGATTAAATATAATGTAGAACTTCAATTACCCAAACTAATTGGCACCACGGGGTGTTTGTATCTTCAAATTTACATACAAAACAAATAAATCTTACTTTTATTTGAGTGAAATTTTGCATTTGAGAACAGTGCTTTAGGCTGTGAGAGGATTACAAGGAGCTTTTCGGATAAAATTGCTTCCGGAAATGGATAAAACAAACCTAACTTTTAATTCTTTTCTCAACAATTTTTTCGAGAATAGGTGTTCGGATATTCGGGTCAACCTTAGATAACTTTTTTTTTGTTTTTGATCAAGCTAATTCAAGCTCAATAAATTACTTAGGCTTTATTTAAACAAAAAAGCTATACTAAAATATTTTCACGAATGAAAAAAGTGGCCGCGATTGACTGCCAGGTCTTGGGTTACGTGGTGGGAGGGTCAGGGACATAATAGCCCAAGGGGAAGGCAGCAAAGTTTGTTTTAAAAAACATTAAATAAAAAAAAGACATTAAAATCGGAGCGATGACAAATTTTACAAAATGACTACAAGGGTAAAGAAACTATTAAAATGGGGGGGAGGGGAGGGGGAGGGCAAGATTCGTGCAACTCCTTGGCAGGAAAATCCTGAATCCGTTACTGTCTGTGGACTGCAGTAGGGAGCAAGAGTGCCACAAGTTGAGAAATGTCTATTGCACTACCTTTGCTTTGGATACAATTGAAGATTTTATCATTCACATAAATCTTTCTTTCTGTTTCGATAAGTATTCCGCAATCGAAACAATGGATGTCTGCATCACAGCAAGAGTAGAAGTATTAATTACTGTTTCTAACGGATGTTTGTCTGCAGTGTTAGTTAATATTCCCTGATATTTTTGTGCCCTTTCAGATGAAAGAGAAACGGTCCAAAAGAAAACCTTTACAAAATGGGTCAACTCGCATTTGGTCAGAGTGTCCTGTCGTATCACAGATTTATACACAGACCTCCGAGATGGAAAAATGCTCATCAAGTTGTTGGAGGTGCTGTCTGGAGAGAGACTGGTAAGATCATTCATTACAAGCCGAAAATTAAATTGATAGTGATTTCTTTAATAACTGTGTATTTTGTGTAATTACGACGGATGTTCTGATACCGATTCTAGTCGGTATTGGTACAGTATAACCAATTTTCGTCTGATACTTGTAGCCACTACAGCATAACTTTTTTTTTGTGGTTGTGCATCACAAACCATGTTATTTTTTGTCATTTTATGCACAGTTTGCCTTTCATCTGCAAATGATTTTTTTT
>JAHWFP010127673.1:0-15837 GCA_023313725.1 Lithobius niger
CTGAAAATGATCAAATTTTGTGTCGTCTGATTTAAAAAATGTAAATTTAGTTGCTAAATCGAACCAAAATTGAATCAGCTAAGGGAAAACCAGGTTACGTAATAAACTTAAGTTATAATTCTTAAATAAATTTAGTGAAATTCAAGCCTAAATCCATAATTAATATCGGATAATAGGAAAATCGGTCACTGGGGAATAATGACGGCGGCTCTTTTTAGGATAGACTGTCGCGTCTACATATTTTTCCTTTAAAATCGAATGGTGAACCGCTAATATTTGGCTTGAATTGTTCAGCACTCATTTTTGTCCGTAATGGACAGGAATTCCGTCGTGTCTTAACTTATAGTTTCTCTTCATTACTTTGTGCAGTATACACGTTCCAACAAATACAGATGCAAACCTATTTATGTTACCTTTTGGGCTTAAATGTCAGACTGCTGAGCGAGGAATTGATCCACGACTTTGGAAACCAAAGACCGATGCCCTTTATCACTGAGCCGTACTAACACGGCCGAAAGGAAACGTCCACATGCAGCATTTAACACGCACACGTATACATATACATATACATATAAACATTCACTTTTCCAATCGCACCGGAAGGACCGCCTTAATGGTGTTATTCTTGAATCTAAAGATAAAATAAAGGACCTCGGTGTAAATCTAAAATCTAATCTTAAATTTGCAAATCACTGCTCTATTGTTGCCTCTCGTGCAAAACGGACTGGGTCTCTGTTCAGACGTTGTTTTTGGTCTGGTGACAATGTTTCCTTGGTTAGAGCTGCTAAGGTCTATGTTCACCCTATTGTTGAATATGCCTCCCAGGTCTGGTCACCTCACCTGGTAAAGGACATGAAAGCTATTGAATCGGTCCAGAGGTCTCTGATCAGACGTTGTTTTTGGTCTCGTGACACTGTTTCGTTGGTTAGAGCCGTTACGGTCTATGTTCGCCCTATTGTTGAATATGCCTCCCAGGTCTGGTCACCTTACCTGGTAAAGGACATTAAAGCTATTGAGTCGGTCCAGAGGTCTATGATCAGACGTTTTTTTGATCTGGTGACACTATTTCGTTGGTAAGAGCCTATTTCGTTGGATCTTGGCAAAGTCCCCGCCAGGACTGCCGGCCAGGGTAGTGTGAGAGGCTACCATGCTCCTTCAGCGGCTATGGGAACTATTCTAGCCAATTCGGGACAATCTTTAAGCCCCTACGATGGTCGGAGGTTTCCCGGATCGAATCCCCGAGTTGGCACCTCCCTTTACCAGACATTTCTTCTTCTCTAAAAGTCTGGTAATGTTCAAAATTGTTCCGGTTCACCCATACAAGCATTAAATTGCTTCGGCCGACTTAAGGCTCAAAGAAATTAATTAAAAAAAAAAACCTTTACGTATTCAATACCAGAAAACGCCGTTTTAATGTCTCAGGTATTAGAAACAGTAGCTAGCTTTCGCCCAAACACCAAAAATGGGGGGGGGGGGGGGGCAAAGAGTTTTAGCGAGCGTTAATCGTACCCGATCATCTGCCCGACGAAGCCCTATGTCTCCAACACGCGGAATGGCTTCTGACAAACATCCCAAACACCGACAATGTCCTAACAATCGGACTCCAACAATTTGATGCCGTGGAAATCTAAAAATCGGAACTTAATGGGCGAAACTCTAGCGCGCTTCTAGATTTCCCTTGTTTGGCGAAGGATAACGGCTCCTACTTTGCTGCGACAATGCAAAATGCTTTGTTAGACTATTGTTTTCTCCGGGCCATTTGCTCATAAAAGCGGGTATTCATAATTGGATACTGAAACAGTCGGATTTGAAGGGGGGAGGGGAAATTGAGGTTTAATGGCGCATTGACAACTAGGTCATTAGCGCCAACCTGAGTCACAGTGGAGTTGTCTGGGTTGCCACTGACACTGCACCACACATTACAGAGATGTCACACAAACTCCAGACAATCGGTTGTCTGTGTTTTTCACTGTTGTGATGGAAGATCATGACCATGACGTCGACACTATAGCGTAAAGAAACGAACAAAGAGAAGAAACGAGGGAAATAAGACAAATGCGAAAATCATACACTAGGAATAACAGAGCGATTTGTGCATATACTATAAAGAAGCGAAATTAGCAGCAAATAACAAATAAATAAACAACAGTAACTATCTTTATCAGCAATAAACAAAGAAACACAATGGAGCCAACGTAGTGAACTGTTTACTATGACAAGTGAACAGCAATAATGATGGCACGTGATATTTTTTCATTATTGCTGCTGCCTGTTATTGCGATTCACTTAATTTGGCTACAGGAAATCATCTGCAGACAGTTTCAATGGCCATAGAATAGGCATTTTAGTTTTTTTTTGCGGCGCCCCCCCCCGCTGGTCACATTATTTTTAGATCGGGAGTGGTGGAGGTCAAGATTTTTTCAGGGTTCTAAAAGAAAGTCGTTGAAAATTTGATCGTCACATTTTCATTGCTTCCACTCCCGGGCCATAATTAATAACCGGTCCTTAGTAGTTCATAATGTTCACTCCATTATGTTTTTCATGTTCATCACTTTAATGTGTGTCACAGTGGCAACCCGGACCACTGCACTGCGACTGAGGTTGGCGCTAATGACATGGCGCCATTAAACCTCAGCCCCCCCCCCCACCTCTTCGTTTATTACACTACTATTTTTTTATCATACTGTGTGATTTAATTTTGTTGCATAGATTTTTCTTTTTCAAGATTGTGATTATTATGTCTAAATGTGTAGCCAAACAAGGACTTTTATAGACCTTCGGCAACACTCTTTGAATAAAGGTTATTATTATTATAAAAAAAAAAAAAAACATAGCTGACGCCCTGTTGAACACACGATTTGCAACATTTGGTAGGTATGGAAATTCATGTGTATGTCCATGTTCGGCCGAAATAAGTTTTTTTTTCAAATTGTTGCAAAGACTGGCTGGTAAATGCTGATTTTCGTTCGCCTCGCTCGCTCAATCAGTGCATCCCGTGACTCACCCCCGCACCCCCGCACTGCTAATGATTCCCTCTTTCTAATGATCACTTCCATTATTTTCTCCCATGTTCATGCTGGGGGAAATCAATAAAGCTCAAGGCGGTCTCGAAGATGCCCCTTCGGAAAGCATGCTGTCCTGAAAAGCTTTCCTGGAATACAATCTCTCCAACCAGATGCTCAGGGCCGTGGGCCGTGGTCAGTGCCTGCTGCCTGACCTCCTGTGTAATTATATGTATCAGTTAGACGATAGCGTTCGGCAACAATGCAGTAAGACTTTCGTAAGTGAAAGTCTTACTGCATTGTTGCCAAACGCCATCGTCTATCATATTTGTACAACGGCGAGTTGAATCTTTAGTGAACGAGCCATTGTTGAAATAAAGCGACAGTATTAGCTCATTGTTACCGAACCATTGTCGAACATATTTGTACAGCAATGATTTGCATTGTTCGAGCCATTTCTGGCGGTAATGTTCTCTGCTCCACCTCCTTTTTAGTCTTCTGTACAGCCATACCAGCTGAGAAGACTATTGCAACGACTTGGTCCGTCCGTCCATCCGTCGCTTTTTTCAATTTCGCAACGGTACCAGAAATTGACGACCACTGTTTACAACGTTCGATTCAGTGTCAAAAGTTAGTTAGATAACATGGCAAATTAAAACATCGTTGCCTCCTTATAGCTAATAGACTTCTTCGACGTAACTAAATTAAATAATAACATTTCATCGTCGAATTGAAATTCTAAGGATTTGTGTTAACGCAGCCGTAAAAACAAAAACATTTTAGCTTCGTTTGAAAGAGTCTTGTCGCATTGTTGCATGAATGAATAGGCTTACGGTCGAACCAAATTCTCCATTAGGCCTATCTGCTACTTATGAAACTAAAACTGCCGTTAAAAAAATTAGGCCTAAAAAATGAAAATTAAGCCTAAAATCACGTTACCATGGCAACGTCAAGAAGCTACGAGTCGCTGCTGGCTTTCTCAACAGCGTCTCTCCTGTCCCTTCCCTACTAAAACTGATCTATATAGGCTACGTTGCGCATTACATTGTAACACTAACTGTGTGTCCGTATCGTGGCATACCGTGTTGCAAAAATGAATAGGGTTGCTGTATACAATCCAAATCTTCGTCAGTTGCTACTTACGAAATGAAAGTTGTAAATTAGGCCTAAATGCTGACAATTACGCCTAAAATGTAAAATAAGCTTAAAAGCTAACACATTTTTAACGGGCAATTCTGATGGTTACTATTTTTAGATTATATAATAGAGATAGCCGTAGCAATGCGTGATAGAGAAGTGTGCCTCACTATTGGTAGTGACAGAACTATACAGAAGACTGGATGCGACTAGGTAGTCTCTGTAGCCGCTTGTTTAAAACTCAATAACTGCTATAATTGCCTTATCTGTTTAATTTAATCAATTTTAACTCTTTCCTTTGGGTTTTTCTTCAGCTGCAATAAATGTATTATTTTCGAAACATTGATACGTAATATTGGTAGCGGTAATACCGCTAAGTAAGAACCAAAGGCCTTCGTTTTCTTACTTACGTAAGTAAGAACCCCACGCCTTTATTTCTTCTGCCTAGAATTCTTATTTCCTATTTTAAAAATTAATAGTTGTTAATTTAAAGGGTGAAACAATCTGGGATACGTAAACATGGATAGCGATTCTATTTTTACTACTTAAGTAAAAACCTAAGACCTTCGTTTTCTTACTTACGTAAGTAAGAAACCCATGCCTAGCCGTGGTTCTTACTAGTGGTAAGACAATGGTGTCATTGTTGCAGCAGTGTGTCTTCATGATATAAATCCACTGCTGCAACAATGGTCCAACAATGAAGGAGTTGTATAATACACTATAGCATATGTTCGAATACCTACACGTGGCGTGTTTCAATTCTTTAATTTTTATGCTAGTGTACTTGAATGGTTCCGCTTTGAACGCCTTCGTTCGTTTTTTGTTCTTTTTTTTAGTTTTCCCTTCGTCCTGACTGCGTTGCACAATAAAATGCACAAAATGTCAGGCGCACACAATGTTTCACGACGTACGTAACGACCGCCGTTTTCTATTTCCTTCTTTTTTCTTTTAATGCGAGGGGAGCCATCTGGTGAGTTTCTGTGTCATTAATGAAATTTTGCGTAGAAGACGACACGCAGGAACACGAGCGTGTGAGCGAGTGTGTTGAGCATCGTAGCTGCCACGGCATATGTACGGGAAAGGCAGCCCGCTAGTAATTTATTCATGTTTCCCTGTGGCAAGATGCATCTCTTTACCTGCTTACGTCCTACCTCTGGCCATTATAAAGATCACCGCGCTGGTCTGATGCCGATGATGACGCCTTTATAAAATATTTACTCTTTCAAGGGGCGCTGGTGTTGTATATAACGCACTCCTGCTGAGTAATATGGTGTGCAACTATACGGTCGTTATCGGCGGTATCACCATCCATGATGCTTCTAATGGTAAATTCTGTAAGTATAGATAAGGTCTGTGGGGGCTGTGAGGCAAGAAAAGTGGGGGGGGGGGGGATGACTGGTGCTTCAACAATGTTTTTTTTACACCTTCTTTTAAATTGCATATCATTGAAAAGAATACATCGTTAAAATTTTTGTAACGGTACAAAAAAACAGGGAATTTATTTCCATTTTCTCCTAACCGTAAAAGTGTACGTGTCGAAAATTGTCGAATTTGTCGAAATAAAATGTCGAAAATTGTCGAAAAAAGTCGAAAATTGATCTGAATAGGAAGTGCTGGCTTTTTGCACTAAAATGTCATATGCCCCCTATCATTACATTTGAAACATGTTCGCATCTCTAATCGTTAAGTTTCAACAAGCATCCGAGTGTGGTTAAAAGAACTGGAAATGCGTTGCCAGTTCTCTGTACGGTATCATAATTTTAACGGAAATGATATGAAACACATGTTTGCATCTAATCGTTTGGCTTCACCACGCATCCGAAGAGTGTGGTTAAAAGAACTGAAAACGAATTGCTAGTTCTTTATACCTAATTTTAACGGAAGTCTATGAAACAAATGTCAGCATCTCGAATCGTTAGGCTGCATCCAAAATGTTTGGTTAAAAGAACTAGAAACAAATTGCTTTTTCTGTGTCATTCCCCATCCCTAATTTTAGTGGAAATCATAATGAAACGCATGTAAGCATCTCTAATCGTTAGGCTTCACCACACATCCGAAGAGTATGGTTAAAAGAACTGGAAACAAATTGCCAGTTCTTCTTACTATAATTGTAATGGAAAACATATGAAGCACATGTATGCATCTCTAATCGTCAGGCTTCACCATGCATCCATGAGTAAGGTTAAAATAACTAGAAAACAAATTTCCAGTTCTCTGTACCATAATTTTAATGGAAATAATATGAAAAAACGTGTTCGTATCTCTAATTGCTAGGCTTCACCACACATTCAAAGAGGGTGGTGAAAAGAACTGGTAACGAATTACTAGTTCTTTGTACCATAATTTTAACGGAAATCATATGAAACACGTTTAAGTATCCCTAATCGTTAAGCAGCACCACGCATCCAAAGATATGGTTAAAAGAACTGAAAATAAATTGCCAGTTCTTTGTCCCGTAATTTCATAGGAAATGATATGAAACACTTGTTTGCATGTCTAATTGTTAGGCTTCACCACGCATCTGAAGAGTGTGGTTAAAAGAACTGGAAACGAATTGCCAGTTCTTTTTATCATAATTTTAACGGAAGTCATATGAAGCTAGCATCTCGAATCGTTAGGCTGCATCCAAAAAGTATGGTTAAAAGAACTAGAAACAAATTGCCAGTTCTGTGTACCATAATTTTAATGGAAATCATATTAAACGCTTGTAAGCATCTCTAATCGTTAGGCTTCACCACACGTCTGAAGACTGTGGTTAAAAGAACTGGAAAACAAATTGCCAGCTCTCTGTACCATAATTGTGATGGAAAACGTATGAAACACATGTGCCGCATCTCTAATTGTTAGGCTTCACCACGCATCCACGAGTATGGTTAAAGGAACTGGAAACAAATTACCAGTTCTTTGCACTGTAAATTTTAATGGAAATTTTTTATACTGCACTAGCTGAGTCGCTTGCTGGCGACGCTCGCTCATTCCGTGTCATCTAGCTTTGCTCGAAGACGTTTCTTGTTGGTACACTTCTGCTGCCGGTAGACATTTCTACATATCAATCAAGTTTCTACACATCAGTTAAATGAACAAGTAAATGATCGGAGGGGGCGAGGGATAATCGTCTAACTGGAAAATCGCATAATTGGAAGAACGTATACCGTATAACAGTATAACGGAAAATCGTCTAACAGGAAATTCGTGTACTGGAAAACCGTCTAACTGGAAATTCGTATAATGGATTATCGTCTAACTGGAAATTCGTATAATGGATTATCGTCTAATGTCCCTGCCTCGCTCGCGCTGCCGCGCTCGCTGCGGCTATACATATAACATCAGAAACTGCAGTTAGACGTTGATCCAGTTAGACGTTTATCCATTATACGATTATCCATTATACGATATTCCGTTTAGATGATTTTCCATTATACGGTATTCCGTTTAGACGATTTTCCAGATTTTTTATTTATGTAAATATTAGACAGTTATCCCATTAGACGATTTTCCAGTTAGACGCTCGTCCGACGCCCCGATCGGAGTGTAGTACGCGTTTTTTTTTGTGTGACGTCGTCTCATAAACGAACGATATGTTTCTCTTCGTTTATGTAATTATTTATCTCATTATTTTAAGAATTTTTACTTTATAATAATAATAGTAATATAGGTTTGTTGCAAACGCAACCGGAGTGGCAAGGACCTGGTGGCCACTGACTGCCATCCGATGTTAAAACTAAAATATCTGTATTTATAAATTACAAAAGTAAAACAGTTTAAAAGTTTAAAACGAAGACAATTCCTCGGCTGTAAAGGAAGGGTTGATGGTATAGGGTTTGGGTCGCGAATGCCTTACCACCAAGGTTAGACCAACCAGGGACACAATGGTCCCCGATGGCATCGCCAAACGTGAGGGACGAGTGAGGGGAAAAGCCGGGTTTGTCATTGTCAATGTTTCATTTAAAACTAAAATAAAGCATTGTAGTTAAAAGCTTGGAAGAAACCCATGTCAATGATTAATAAATAATAATAATAGAATTTATAATAATAATAATTATAAATTTAACCACAGGAGTGGTTGGGAGCTATAGCCGGGTTTAGAAGCCACTTAAACTCGTCCCAGTAACTCGTGTAAGGACTGTATAAGCGTAAATCATGGTTTGAAAACAAAATTAGGCCTCTTCAGAAATTTTCGGAGGCAAGTCCCACCCAATAAAAATTTAGCTTTAGCTCCTGCTCTGTACGCTCTAGCGGTTACGTGCATTCTCTCCTCACAGTTGTTGTGAAGTCATTCAATTGGGTCCTATTCGTCTGTTGTTCCTTTGCCTCGCGTTTCGCACTCTGTGATTCCCCACCCACCACGCAACATGGGTTTTGTTGTTTCACATATCTGCAAAATTTTTACTTTACAGCCTGCTCTATACGCTTTAGCGGCTTTGTGCATCGTCTCCTCACCTTGCTCTCTTCCCTCGGCAAAATAGTGTTATCAAACAAACGCCAAGTGCTGCACGCGTAAGTTTAAAACAGGGATTTGTCGACAGCGTTAACCAACCAACTCGTGCAATTTTAATGTGTAAGGCAGGCTGCGAAATTGTACCCAGAAAGAAGCTGGTCGTGTTTCACCGCAATTTAGCTGGACAATTGCTAAGCAATGCACCAGCTAATGGCTTAATGTACACACTAATGGTCTAATGTTGCTGTATGAAATGTTACAAATGAAGACGTTGAAATATTCCTGACAAACCTTTTCTGTTACCGGTATGTCTTATTTACAGAATCTAGCATTTAGCATTTGATTTTTTTCGTATCTTTTACGTAATTTCATTGAATTCAATGGCCGAACGGGTATTCTCGGGTCTTGGATTTGAAATACCTATTCAAGCAACTCCCAACAGTCGTATCACCCACGCACGTCCTCCCTGAATGAAGCCTATTCAGGCTGCCAGTCATAGTCTCACTGCCAGCCCTTCTAGACCAAACTGGCGCAACGATTCCTTCCAAATCACCGTCCTCTTGGCAGGAAAATGTGATTCCCAAGGTAACAATCATCTTGGAAAAATTCGTTTCAACAACGGTCTAAAGGTTGTTTTTTTTTTTTAACTTATTTTGGAGGGGAAAACTCTTACCTAGGACTACGAAAATGTGCCTATCCTAATCCGGATAAATTTCCTGTCTTTCGACACATTTGTAGCCTTCCTATTTCTGGAGATGAAAAGGTACATATAAACAGACTGACAAACAAACCCACCTTCAGTTCTTCATGATTACTACTATCCGAGTCGCTCGTTACTTCTCGCTCATTCGGCGGTGTCTAGCTTCGCTGAAGGAAGCTTTTTGTTGTAACCCTTATGCTGGTGACGAGTATTCTACGACAAAACGATCAAGCAAATGATTTGTGGTGACCCTTTACATGGGTGTTCTTGTTCCACTTATTTTAAGAATTTTTTTCTGTACACATTTGTGCAGTGATTCAGTTAGGTTCATATAGGTTCACTTCGGTTTTGCTGTGCAACCTGCTAAGTATAAGCGATATCGGAGCTGAACACAAGGAACCACGCGTCGTTTATTATTTGTGGCAAACCTTCGCATGGTTTTTTCTTGTTATTACTTATTTGCAGAATTTTTCTTTACTTCCTGCTCTGAACAGATTTGTGCATTAATTTGTTCCATTGTCCTCTCCTTTCGTCACTTTCCTTATTCCCATCCACCCGCTTGGTGAAATAATTGTACAACATCAAGTGACAAAGTCACGTCATTAAACAAATGCGAGGTTGTCAATGCTGTAGTCCATTTCCTGCAGTTTAACGTAAATTAAGCCATGCGCAATGGCTGTTTGCCCGTGACGTCACCATGAGTTCGCCAATGACGAACGAGAACAACGGCTGTTTGGCCGTCTGATTGGACTAGCCCAGTCACGTGATATGCACGTCACAGCAAACAGCCATGGCCGTGGTATAGGCCTATACGCAAGGCACCAAACCGTACCCAAAGCTGTTCGTGTTTAACCACAAACTGATACAAACTGATAGAACGATTAAATTTAATTAAATTACGTATTAAATAGAATATGACAAAGATTAAAACAAATACTGAAACACGCGCAGGCAACATGGCACAATAATAATTATGGGCCATACTCTCAATGGGAAATTATAATATTCCGAAGCTATCATTAAACTTTGAATTTTGAATTTTATTATTGGAGCCATGGCCAACAGCCGTATGCTCCAAACACAATCTAATTACATCAAAGCACAGAACCACACAGAAGACGTCCCGATCTCGCTACAAATTAATCTGACCCAAGGAGCAAAAAGAGACGGACCAGAGCCTACACACGCACACCTTAAACCATAACAAAACAAGAAATGGCACGGAACCTTTGAACTTTGACAAATTCGTCTGAACAATGGTCCGAAGATTTTTTTTTCTATGGAAAAAATACTGATCTGAACTACGGAAATACACCATAAACGAAATCTGACTAATTTTCTGTCTTCCGACATCTTTCTCATAGTTTGAGCCTTCCTGCTTCAATATATCATACTTAAACATATATGCAAACCGACAGTGAGTTTTTAATGAGTGTGATGATCTGCTCCAGAAGTAAACAATATCATTCAAACGGCGATCACAGAAAGTAAACAGTAACAGCACTAAATTAACAAGTAGAACTGTTCACTTGTCTATACAAAACTATACAATTCCAAATTTAGCATTCAGGAATATGTTTGAGACATTGGAAAGTTTCTGCTATTAAAAAGTCGTGATACAAGACCTCACACCGTTGGTTTAATTTTTTCACCACGCATCACTGAAGCACTTCTTAATTCAAACCGAACTTCGTAAAACATTGTTATCCCTCATCAAATCGAAGCTAAATGATTTTTAAAAATATCGAAACATAGAATTACGGGCCATATCGTTTAATGATTCATCTATGAGGAAAAGAGTCTGCTAAACCGCCCTGAGTTTAGGATTAAGCAAGACTCTTTTCTTTTCTTTTCTTTGCTGAGATTACAAAGAATGCGATATAAAAACAAAAAAGACCCACGACCATCAAATCTAACTGGTAACGGGACGGCAAGATAGCTGAAATTTTTAACACGTACTCTTCGATTTTAACTTTGTGGATGTATCATACGATAATTGTATAAAAATGATGCATCATGTTATATTAATAACGTCACATGATGCATCATTTTTACACAATTATCGTAAAAATGATACATCCACAAAGTTAAAATCGAAGAGTACGTGTTAAAAATTTCAGCTATCTTGCCGTCCCGTTACCAGTTAGATTTGATGGTCGTGGGTCTTTTTTTTTTGTTTTTATATCGCAGTATCTCAGCAAAGAACTGGTAATTTGTATCCAGTTCTTTGTACTGTAAAATTACGGTCCATATCGTTTAATGAGTCACCTACGAGGTAAAGAATCTTGCTTAATCCTTAACTCAGGGCGGTTTAGCAGACTCTCTTCCTCATAGATGACTCATTAAACGATATGTCCCGTAATTTTACAGTAAAAAGAACTGGAATCAAATTACCAGTTCTTTGTAGTGGTAATTTACAGTTTGTTAAGAGGTGGGCGGGGAACACCGACTTAAAGGAGTAAAACCGGGTGGGGGTGGGGGGTTACGGGGAAGCTTGTTGGTCAAGTATTCACCATCTGGAATGACATTTCTCCAGACATAATCCAGAGCCCAATTGCCCACAGTTTTAAAAAATATATATATTTTAAACACTGTCTTAGCCTACCAATGCCACATTATTAAACATATAATTAAACTTCCATTCTTCTTCTTTTCCTTATACATTTAAACGTTTTATTTATACTTATATTTTTTTTTACATTGTTTTACGTCATTTTTTTTAGATGTTTTGTGTTTTTTTTTTACGTTCTGTGCTTTGAATAGTTTTATATTTTTTCCAATTTTTGACATTATCTAGCGTGTGATTATAGCATTGTGTAATTTTTCTTTAATTTTTAACATTCGCCTGCGTGTGATTTGTGCAATTAACTATTATGTATGTATTTTTTATTACTATTTCGCTTTAGATTATTTTTGCAGTAATTTTTGTATTGGGCTCCTGAAAGACCATGCAGGTCTTCAACTTATTTTCAATGTATTTTGTTTTATTGTGTTTCAAATAAAGGCCGTCTTCTTCTTCTTCTTCGTTCCATGCATTTCAATGATCCTTAAAAACTGTTAAAAGATAGGTGATTTTCAAACATCGTCGCAACGTAACCTTACAATGCTTTTTTTTCTTCCTTAGATTTGACAACCCGGCTTCAGTGTCCCCTACCCCTGTTCGCCAGATGACCTACAACTACTTAGCTGCCCTTAACACCTGGCTTCTCTTTCATCCATCGACGCTCTGCTGTGACTGGACCATGGGCACCATACCCCTCTTGGAATCTGTGACTGATCTTCGCAACCTAGGAACATTCTCGTTCTACGCCGCTGTCGCCAAACTAAGTCACTTTGGACTGACCGCACCACTACGACACGCCAGAGTTGTGACCATTGTAAGTAAAACAATTTACCGTTTATCGTTTACCATAGATCTTGCGCAGTTACTGTTCGAAATGATGGTTGGTAAAAAGGCAGAGTTCATTTCTTGACTAAAGGTGCCGATTCGCCGACTGACAGGCTGCAGCGTCTATAGAGCAGTGACACGACGTAGTATTATTGTGTATATAACTCTATGCTGGAGCCTTAATGGGTTAGCTGCTAGGGACACTGCATCAGAGAGAAACAGAAGGGCGTCATATACTGAAGCCGATGCTGTGAAGAGTGATTTCTTAGACCTAACATGCGCAATTTTTGTTGTTGGAGAACACAACGTTATTTTAAACCTAAGAAATCCGCTCTTCCGTTGTTTTTACCTCCATTTTTATGTAGTGCACCTTGTAGTTACGCCCTCCAAAACCCATACTGGCGCCAAGCTGGTGCCAATATGGCGGAAAATGTCACTGCTCTATAGTTTGTTCCACATAATGTTTGCAGAAACTGACTGCATGACGTCTCGCTCGTTTCTTTTCACTACGAGTGCAAAAACATGTAAAAATCCCACTTGTAGACTGCAACAGTAACTGTGTAGAGTCTACAAGTGTGATATCCACATGTTTTTGCAATCCTAGTGCAAGGAAACGTGGCATCACACAGTCAGTTTCCTGCAAACGTAATGTGGAACAAAGTACAGCGTCGTCTACCATTATTCAGTTATATGTAGCACTTGGTTTCAACAAGCGAAGGAATGCGCAAAGAAATTTCTTTTTACACAATAAACTACCCACGTGCCTCCTCAATTATTGAATGTAAAGTTGGTGCGCCCACGTGCACCAGGTAGCAAGCGGTCAAGGTTAACGATATCACTGTCACGAGATGGCGCATAATATGCATTTCAAAACGGTCTTTAGAACAGGGTTCAGAAAAAAAACTGAAAAACCTGGAAAATCTGAAAATCTCCGGGAAAATAAAAATGGAGCCAAAGTGTCAGGGAAATTTCAGGTAAAACTAGAAATTTGTTGAAAATCGGGGAAAAGACGGGGAAATTTGAACGTGTCAGATGCACAAGTTCCTTTGTGTCAGATGCGCAAGTTCCATTGAATCAGTAGATCCGAAACCAAATCCTAGGCTAGTAGGAAATGTTTTAATTTGCGCTTTAATACATTCTAGTATTTTAGATGTAACTGCAATTAACCAAATATTAGGCTAGTCATGCCAATGTCTGTGATGAAAATGCGTTTAGTCCTATCTGGACTAGACTGTAAACAGCTATTATCTGGAATGTTGGGATTATTTTCGTACAAATATTAATAAAAACATTAGCTATACTTGCATAAACCTGGAAATTGCCACTGAATGCATCTGGAAAACTTGGAAATGGCAGGGAAATAGAGCATTAAAAAATTGTCCTAACCCTGTTATATAGAAAAAAGCGCCAGTGATGTTGTTAGGCTTAACTTTACGACTTGCATGCTGGTGTACGTGGGGGGGATTGAGGCTTAATGGCACGTCGACAGCTTGGGCGTACCAGCTTTACGCTCAATGATTAAGGAGGCACGTGGCTTTTTTTGTGGTGTAAAAAGCTATTAATTTTTGTGTTCCTTCGCCTGTCGAAAGTAAGGGCTGGACAGAACTAGATAGCGGCAAATGGCTATTGCTGCTGCAGCTGGTCATTTCGCGGCAAACCCCCTTTAAGGTGATACGCCACCACTAACGTGTACTCAAGTCGATTATTAGTGTATCTAGACCGACACTGACTTTGTCGGCAAGTTTAAGGATACCTAGATTTTCAAATTTCATAGTGAATTCCTTTTCAGGTGAAAAGGAAAGTTCTGGTAGACGAAGCTACCTCTCACCACATTTGTTTGTAAATTACTACCTCAAAAGCCATGAACATGATGGAAAAATAGTTTGGTAGGCAGATAGATAGAAATTCTTGTTCACCTGAAGAAGAATTTGTTAATAATTTTTAAAAAAATTTGCTTCTTTACAATAAATGTTTTCAAGAAAGTTAGTGTCGTCCTGGATTTAAGTTATAATCCTTTGTGAGAGGCTTTCACAAGAAACATAACGGACGCCGCCGCGAAGCCAAGCATGGGTGTTTTCAAAGGTACAGAATGGAAAAACAAAGAGTTAGTTTTGATGCATTAGCTTGGTGGTTTTTGAAGGTAAAGATTGATAAAAGAGATAATTTTGATGTATTAGCCTGGTAGTTTTCGAAGGCAAAGAATGAAAAAAAAAAAGAGTTACTTTTAATGCATTACCTTGGTAATTTTGAAAGTACAGAATACAAAATGAATAAAGAGATAGTTTGATGCATTAGCTTGTGATTTTCGAAGGTACAGAATGAAAAATAAAGAGTGAGTTTTGACGCATTAGCTTGGTGATGTTCGAAGGTACGGAAGGAAAAATAAAGAGTGAGTTTTGACGCATTAGCTTGGTGATGTTCGAAGGTACAGAATGAAAAATAAAGAGTGAGTTTTGACGCATTAGCTTGGTGATGTTCGAAGGTACGGAAGGAAAAATAAAGAGTGAGTTTTGACGCATTAGTTTGGTGATTTTCGTAGATACATAATTTTTTTTTTTAAATGTTGGAAGTAGTACAATTAAGGTCGTTGTCAACTGCTACAGTTTTCTCGGGATTAACAGGGACAATTTTGCTAGGAAATACCTCGGTTCCTTTACACGGCACAGTCTTGATAATGGCGAAAATAGCTTTTCTTTATCTGGTACCGTTATGAAGTTGAAGAAAGCGGCAGACGGACGGACAAAGTCGTTGCAATAGTCTTCCCAGGCGTTTCGGCTGTACAGAAGACTCAAAACACACGTTATCAGGCAGCATAGCAAATGTGCGTTAAAGTTGTTGACGAACATTCTATTGCTAACGTTAAAAAGGGGCTGTGCAATTATTTTGCATATACGGTATACCTCCCTCCCTCACACTTTAATTTAATGCTCGCCCCCGCGGCCAGATGGAAAATAAATTGAATTATCCGCCAGGCGAGCTTCGCTTCCGAAATAATCGGAAATGAGTGAAAAAATAGATTTTCCAGTGATTGGTTTCCCTCTGCGTTACGGAAGAGCAACATTTTCCCGGGAATTAATCGATGCAACGCATTATATTTTTAATTTCACGGAGGAAAATTGAGTGGATACAACTTAATCTTTCAGTTATAGGCAGTCGCAGTCTAATGTAAGAT
>JAHWFP010127674.1:0-12056 GCA_023313725.1 Lithobius niger
CCCCCCAGAAGTTGATTTTTTTTGAAAATCCACGTTAAAATTAGGCAAAATGCTTAAATTTGGACCTTATATATTCAGCAATGGTTTGAAGTCCACTCACTGGTGGGCAACTTTGTATTGTATCACTGGAGTAGTGAGCACAAGTGCAAGCAGAAGTGTTTTGGGGTAGAAAGGCAGAAGGGTGTGTGAACATTTATTGGCTATTTTGAATGTATTAAGAGTCACATACTTTCAGAGTGGTCGAAAAAATGATCAACCTGGGTGTCGGACTGTAAATTGGGGGGGGGGGGGGCTTTTTTTTTTTAACAAACTAACTGGTGGGCACAAGTGTGTGGCTCTTAACACATTTAATACATCAAACAAAAATATCACAGAACCTTCTTTCCCAAAATCACACCAGTAAATCAGTATTAAGAGGCTTCAAGTTCACAAACACAAATGTCTGAGGAATTTGACAGAGAATTTTGGGCAGATTTCAAACTGTCCTCTTGCCCACAAAAGGAAACAAAGTTCGCTTTCTTGGTTTTCTACTCGTAGTCACTATCGGACTCCCAGGGCGAGGTGCTGTCTGTGCAGACATGTTGACATTTAAAATTTGTAAGTTTGCTTGCAACTGATAGGTGAGCCGGGGCCCCCAACACAGGTGGGCCCCTGGCACCTGCCCGTCTGACTGTATAGTGTACACGCCACTGAATGATTGCTTTCTGGGGCTGGGGTATTATACACAATACCGGAAGTTGGCGCGAACGCCGAGGGTAGCTGCGGGGGTCTGATTGGCTGAGGGCCTCGAGAACAATGGAAAGTGGGAGGAGAAGTCGGTTGAACAAAGGGACTGGGTGCAGAGCCGTTTGAAGGAGTAAAGACATGTAAAGACGGAAAAGATAGGCCTGTTTTGAGTTTTACTCAATTAAACTTTGGGAAATAGGCATGTTGTAAACATGTTGTAGACATGTTGTAAATTCAAACTAGTGCCTTTTAAATACTTTATTTCAAAAGCTTCCGTGCAAACTCAATGTAAAGTGTAACTTTTATATTCTCTGATGTTATAATAAAAACCAGGAGTTTTTAACTTCAGTTCGTTTGCTAGTCGATTAACTGTTTAAGTGTAAATAAATATGTAAACCATTTTTAGTTTAGCTCTTGATAAACGGTTAAAATTTCCATCGCTGGTGGCAGCAAATTACCAGCAGTATTAAGGTTAGGCCCCTTTAATTTAGGACCCTGCGCTCCATCCCCCATGCTGGGACAGTAGCCCTTGCTGTGCTTATGCCGTAAAAGTCGCAATAATCACCGCAACACCTTAAGCTGAATCTCCGTGTCAAACCAGGAAACCGGAGGCGCTACAAGCACCTGAGCCGTCGTATCGTCCGCCGTTACACTACTTTGAACTTACGTTCAACTGCCTTAATGTCATTAATAGGATTTATTTTTCATTTGGCTCTTAGTGATGTTCTCCTGAGAGAGATCAGGTGAGTACTTGAATCTTTGGAGCAAGTCCAAGATGTACTCCAAAACGACTGGATGAACGTCCGGCTCTATCCAATGGCTTTTCACCAACTCCAGTGGGCCTTTGAGGCTGCGTCCGTAGGCCATCTCAGCTGGAGTGAAGGCCGTGCTCTAATGTGGAGCAGCCCTTAGAGCAAACATGGCTCCGGGTAGGCATCGTTCCCAATCTTGGGGATGCTCGTAACAGACAGATCTTAGCACCGCTTTGAGCGTCCTGTGGAAACGTTCCACGCTGTTCGATTGCGGGTGGTTCACACTTGAATTTACACACTTTATATCGCATTTTTTAAAGAATAAAGTTGTTAACTCAGAAATGAAACATGAGCCCAGGTCAGACTGGAGCTCTGCGGGGAAACCTAATCTAGAAAAGACGAGGAGTAAGTAGAGCATCCACAACGCTCTGGCTGTTGGCCTGTTTAAGGGGCACAGCTTCTGGAAACTTTGTTGCAGGGTCAAGTAACGATAAAATGTACTTATAACCAGCCTTACTAGTAGGCTTGATGGGGCCAACGATATCTACAATGTATCTGTTGAATGGCTCCCCATCCATGGGCACTAGCACCATGGGGGCAACAAACTTCTGTCCAGATTTACCATTTTTCTGGCAGGTTAAACAAGTGGAAACAAAATTGTCAATGTCGGTAAAACAATGGGGCCAGTAGAAGTCAGTCAATACTCTATCCTTAGTTTTGGATCGGCCTAAATGCCCAGCCCATGCATTTGCATGTGCAGTGTTCAAGACTAGATTTCTACACTCTTTAGGAAGCACTAACTGTCTGTCGATTAACGGTCTTCCTAAAGGCCGAAAGGGCTTACGAAAAAGCAATCCTTTCTCGATGAAAAACTGTTTGTTTTCATCCTGCTGGTCCAGCGGGAGCTCAGCAGTTTTCCAGCAAGTTTGTATAGTTGGGCAGTTAAACTACAACTTGGCAAATTTGTCTTTATCGACGTTTAATAAGTCAGTAAACTGTTCTGACTGCAGACCTAAAATAGCTGAGTCTAAGCTATCTACCCTAGGGGAAACAAAACCTTCCTGAGAATGGGGAACTACACTAAGTTTTACATCACTACCTGAGTCGTCTTCACTTTCCGACTCGATCTCACGATATTTAGGTTTGGATATCGGGAGTTGTTGTTCCATACAAATTTGGGAACGGGTTACTGCATTAGAGTAAGGGGGCAGGGCCTTTAAATCTTTTTTTTCTAATACTGTTTGCGAGGGCACACCCAGAAGCATCTGGAAATGCGGACCCATGTGGTCAGAGACCAGGGCTTCTGACTGTATACGTCCATACAGAGTTTCCACGTCAATAACGGCGATTGCGTGGGCGGTTGTCTGCTCAGTTAGAGCGTTGTGACGATGGGTGTATTCACCCGTGAACTGCTCGGGTTTTACAAAATCCCTGGCAATAGCATCGTGCATCGAGCCTGTCTCTCTTAAGACAAGGCATTTCGTACCATTCACTGTCCACTCGTGAATGTGTTTAGCTAAAACCATTTCGGGAGGGTTGTTACTAACAAAATGACACTCAGCATTAGTAGCTGAACCAGCCTTTTAGGCTATACGCATACGGCACTCGGATTTCCGGTGTCCGATTTTGTTACAAACGAAGCAAACACCAGCAAAGTTTTTGCGGTGCCTATCAAATTCACGATTGGAATTGTTAGCGCTTGCCGAGTCTCCTTTACTCGAATCGGCAGAAGATGCTGCAGAACCAGCCGATTTAGCTGCAGTGGAAGTGGATCTGTTGCCACCTCGAAAGTTGGATGAAACTTTAAAAGCTTGTCCAGACGTGATGCACTAGGTTGTGCTTTCCCTGATTTAAGGGACATGTCGGCTGAAATCTGTTTGTTTCTGGTGGTGAACTCATCACAGAGTTTGGCTGCTTCCTGTAACGTCCCAGTCTTAGTCTGGTCCGGCATGATTTGGTAAATTGTTCAAGTAGGATTAAATTAGCCAACTTGTCCTAGCTGTTGTTAATTTCAGCTAATGCTACCCATCGTGAAAAGAGGGTTTCTAACTCAAGGGCGTGTTCGTGGAACAACTGCTCGGGCTAGCGTTCGAGAGAACGAACCTGGGCTTGAACTGACTCCTTAGTTTGTACAAACCTTTCTAGCAACCTGTTTTTAACTAGATCGTAATTGTGCATCTCGACTACTGACATTTGATCGCAAACTTTAATCAAAATTTCTCCTAAGAGAGGCTGTAGACCTACCACCCACTCAGGTTTTTCAATTCGCTGAGTCTCCATAGTTTTTTCAAAAATTTTTAAAAAGCTATTGATTTCCGATTTGGAAGACCACTTGTTTACTAGTGTAACGGCGTCAGCAATTTTTCCAGGTTTATTAACTGGGGCACTCGGAGTAGAATGCGTTACTGTACCACTACTTGTATTTGAATTACTATTGAGATTCGCAGCCGTTAGCCTTGCTAGTTCAATCTGCTTATCTAGCTTTAATAGTTCTCGAGCACTAGCGCATTCGCTACTTTGTGCTTCTTGATTCTTTAATAGAGCGTCTCTATCCCTTATTTGGGCCTCTTGGTCTTTTAATGCTAGCTCGTGCGCCATGCATCTGTCGGCGTTGGCGGCTTCGTGAGCTCGGCGTTTCTCTTCTGACTTTAAAGCAAGCTCTTGCTCTTTGTCTGCTAACTCCCTTTTTTGAAGGAGAGCAGCCTCTCGTTTTTCTATAGCTGGAGCTAATTCGTACGAGAGATCGTCTAAGGATATCTTTTCATCCTCGACTGCGTTTCATAACACTGTAACCGATTCGTGTCGGGTTTCACAAACTGTGAGGCCTAATTTTAAACAGGCCTTTTTCAGGTCCTTGTATGGGATGTCTTAAACGACAGCTTCGAAATCGTCCATGTTGGAAAATTTTTAACTCTAAATTTCAAAAATAAAATTCTTAAAAATGAAATTTCATCATTAAAATGCAGCCGCAAATTAATTTTTTTTAAATTGAGCAGAGCGAATTACTAAAAAAACTTTTCTCCCAACAAGTTTTAGCAAGAAATACACTTTTATGACCTTTTAGCACTCAAGTGTATAAATAATTAAATCACATAAATGCATCTTAACTATAACACTCGGCTTGGCGGCCTTAACCCTTTCAGTGCTAAACCCGAGAAAATCTCGGGCCAAACACGAGCACAGGTTGAAGTATTAAAAACAGAGTCCTTACTACGCGCGAGATGGCCAACAATGCAGGAATGACAACAATACTAGGTTCCCTTAACAAGCCGACTCTAGAGACGGCCGTGGCCGAGTTGGTAGAGGCGTGTGCCTCACGTTTAACAGCTCCTTCAGGTTGCTAGTTCGAGCCCCCTCCAGGGTACCCCTACTTTTTTGGATATATAAAAAAAACGCAGCTCTTAAAGGGTTAAGCATATCCTATGCACACTTACCCAAATTTGCACAATCGCTGTGCGGTCAGTCAAGTCCTTTTCCACACTCTCACCTGAAGGTTGAAGAGGATTGCACAATTTTTCACTGAAGTGGAATGTCTCTAGTCGAGAACCATTACACTGGAACGCTGGTTGGTTTAGTCCAGGGTTCGCTGAACACTGAGAGCGGCGACGGAGCTTTGAGTCCGAGAATGGCTGAATCCTCCTCACTGCTGGCGACCAACGGAGAACATCTCACGGCATGCGGATTTCCACGTCGGGGGGGGGCACACACTTCACGAGTCTTGCTTCCTGGCTCCGGAACTGGCTTTGTTGCTGGAGCTGATGATTTGCACTATTTTTGGTGGTAGTGCTGACATCGGGTTTGCATTGATGGTTACAGCAATGCGGACATCTTTTTCTTGTGACTTTTTTGACTGAGTAACGGACATCTTGGTTGAAGAATTGTTTAACAGTAGCATGGCAGGGGGGACACGTTTGCGGGAACAGCACCTGTTCATCCCACCGCTGCCACCATTTGTAACGGAGACGCGGATGTTACGACAGGAGAGGTGCTTGTAGCGTCGCTCGACGCTGGTGAACTGGGTATACTTTCTATCGTTTTACTCTAATTTTGGTACTATTGTTTCTAAACAGCACAACTGCTACAGCCCCGCGTCGGAGTGGAGCATTTGGGTCCTAAACTTAGGCCTAACTATCGATAAAAAGTGGGTATCGCTGCCACTAAGGTGGGACAACTAGCTAAGATAAAGTTTAGAGAATTATCTAACACTTAACTTCTAGTTTCGTAAAATGATAAGAACATTTTGCCAGCCCCCAGCCAGGCCGGCTAAAAATGGTTTCTTTGTGCCTAAAACATACTTAACCTGTTAATTTAGCATTACTTTCCTCGAATGTGATGTTCCCCTGGAGGTTTCTTCCGGTGCGCAGCCGCCTGCTTGCATGACCCTACTGCGCATGTGCGAGGCAGTACTCCCTTATGACAGCGCGCATGCTATCGGCATTCATTTTACTCTCAATATGTCAGGCGGTGACTCGAGAGGGGAGGCAGGGCAAGAGTAGGTTAAGTACGTTTTAGGCACAAAGAAACCATTTTTAGCCGGCCTGGCTGGGGACCGGGAAAATGTTCTTTCTTTGTTGCCAAAACATCTTAACCTGATAATTTAGCATTATCAGTTGACCTCGTCAAGTTTGGTGGCGGGCACCGTCCTGACGAGCGCCCCGGGATGCAAGCAGGCGTTCCCCCAAAAAGATTTTTTATCTGGAAGAGAAAAAATTTTGCACTTTATTCAGAACAGGCAATAACAGGAACTTGGACCTCTTTCGTAGGATTTGGTGGTCCTGAAAAAAACCGTTGTTTGGGTATTGCTTCCTTCTGGATGGCTTGCTTCCATCTGGGTGGCTTGCTTCCTTCATGGATGGCTTGCTTCTGTGTTCTGAGTGCTTAATGGGGGATTGATCACAGTTCTGGCTGCGACGATTGGTCCCAGCCGGTGTAGTCCTGATTCTTCTCTTGACATATCCCTCAGGTAGTGGGAGGTGAAGGTTGTTTGGTGGCGCCACGACGCTGCTGCTAGGATTTCATCTATTGGAATGACGTTGTGGTGGGCCCATGATGTGGAGACAGCTCTTACTTCGTGCGCCGTCACTCTCATGCTTTCATTCGGAGTTTTTCCATAAGCTGCTTCGATTGTTTTCTTAATCCGTCTTGATACCATAGCTGTTGATGTTTCGCCAGATTGGGGATCAACTGGGAGAAAGAGTCTGTTTCTTCCTCGGCGGATGTCTTCATGACGTGTCCGGGCTAGGTAGAAGCGTAAGGCTCTGACTGGACATAGAAGGCGTTCAGGTTCGTTTCCAACTAAGGTGGATAGAGCTGGAAAAGTGATTGGTTTTGGTGGTTCCAAAGGTTTTTGTGTTTTGGCTCTGAATGTTGATCTTGGATATAGAGTGATGGAGGAGAAGTTGGGGCCAAAGATGCAGTATGCAGGATCTGCTGAAAGGGCTTGAATTTCTGAACAACGAAGGCTGACAGCTAAAGTGACGAGAAAAACCATCTTGCGGGTCATGAGATGAAGGGAGGTGTCCTGTAAGGGCTCATATGGTTCACCCATTAGGGACTGGAGGACAAGTGAAAGGTCCCAGTCTGTTATTGATCATCTGGTAGTGGGTATTTCATTTTCGTATGAGCGTAATAGGGCTGAGATTCGGTAGTCGTCAAGTAAGTTGGTGTTGTTGGCGGCCTTGAAGACGGTGTTTAGAGCTGAGCGGTATACTAGTATTATAGAGCCTTTGAGTTTGTCGAAGTTGAATAGGTCTCGAAAAAAGTTTAGAAGGGTGGGAAGAGGTGGGTTGATAAGATTAGTTTGTTTTGTGATACACCAACGAATCCATTTAGACCAGTGGCTGTCGTACATCCGGTTAGTGGAATCTCTGGTTGCCTTATTGAGGCGAAGCGTTTGGCCTCTTCTCGATGAATTCCAGCCTTTTGGAGGAGTTTGATGATAGTAGCCACCGTGTAGGTTGAGGTTGGGTACGTTCGGGTGTAGCTTTGTTCCTTTCTGTTGGGACAGAAGATCTGGTTGAGGAGGTAGACTTCTTGGAATGTCGACTAGAAGTTCTAGAAGGAGTGCGAACCATGCTGCCGATGGCCAGAGGGGGGCTATGAGCAGGAACAAGCTCTGGCTTTCTTGGATTCTTAGAAGAACTTGAGGGAGGAGCTTAAAGGGGGGGAAGAGGTAGGCGAATAGGTTGTGCCAAGGGAACGTTAAGGCGTCTACTGCTACTGCTGTTTCGTCCGGAATCGGGCTTATGTAGAGGGGAAGTCTGGCATTGTGCCTCGTGGCGAACAGGTCTATCATTGGAGTGCCCCAGATGGTGAAGACAGATTCGCAAGTGGATTTCTTGAGGCACCATTCGCCCGTCGGAGGTTTCCGGCGTGACAGGGAGTCGGCAATCACATTCCTGTTGCCTGGGATATGGAGAGGAAGGAGTGTGATGTGCGATATGCAGAGGTTGAAAATTTCTGATGTTAGGCGGTGGAGAGATCTGGATTTCGTTCCTCCTTCTTTCTTTATGTAGGCTAGGGCAGTCGTGTTGTCGGACTGGACTTGTCTTGTTCCTGATCTTGGAAAGGAAATGTTGTAGAGCGAGTAAATTGCTCGAAGCTCGAGGGCGTTGATGTGATCCGTGCAGGTTGACGGCTAAACGCCTGAGGCTTCTTGTGTGCCAAGATGGGCAACCCAGCCGGTTCTCGAAGCATCTGTGAAGATGAGCATCTCGGGGTGTGGTTCGTGGAGAGGTTATGTCATCGTGAGGTTGGTGACATCTGACCACCAAAGGATGGAGTCCAGAGGAAAGTCGGGACTGAAGGGGATTTGCTTGTCTGTGAGGTCCTGATTGATTACCCGGTTGTCGATGCGGTGGTGGTGGAGTGGTCTTGCCATCCATCGGCCGTAGGGGACGAGGTTTGCCATTGCGTTTATCTTCCCGATGAGGGAGTTTAGTTCCCGAGGAGAAAAGCTTGTTTTCGACAGAAAGAGACGGGTGTGGAGAAGGAGATCTTCTATCCGCTCCGGGAAGGGGGCAATTCTTGGTGTGTGTAGGTCGAAAGAGGCTCCCAGAAAGGTGAAGATTTGTGCTGGTATTAGGCGGGATTTTGAGTAGTTTACTCCGAAACCCAGTCGGTTTAACAGAGAAATGGTCTTGTCCTTGTTATGTTCTAGTTTGAGAGGGTCCGGATTGTTGAGGGCCCAGTCGTCCAGGTAGGCGTCGGCTTCAATCGTTTTGGTGTAAGTAGGCCAATATTGGTGTGAGGACCATTGTGAAAATTCTGGGGGCTGCATTCAGGCCGAAGGGAAGACAACGGAATTCGTAGACCTTTTGGTTGTAGATGAACCGAAAGAGGTGCGTGATAGCCGGAGGGAGTGGGACATGGAGATAAGCATCTTCTAGGTCGATAGCGACTGCCCAGTCGTTTTGTCTGAACGAAAGAAGGATGGATTCGAGAGTTTACATTTTGAAATGGTCGTTTAGGATGTATCTGTTGAGAGGTTTCATGTTGAATATCAAGCGGGAGCCTCCAGACTTCTTTGGTCGGGTGAAGATGGGAAGATGGAGCTGTAGAAGCCCGGGCCTGGCTTGCGGCATTCCCTTATCGCATCCTCTCGCAGGAGTTCTGAGACTTCAAACGAAAGTAGTGGTGTTAACGGTGGGGAGAATTCCAATGGCGGCGTTGGGAGGAGTGGTGGTTTTGACAGAAATTCCGGATGAAAGCCCTGTTTGATGATAAGGACTTCCGGGTTTCTTGTTAATTGTAGCCAAGCAGGGAGGAATAGTCGTAATCTTGCACCGACTGGAAGACAGGATGGGTGAGAGGCGTCATTGTTGGTTCTTGCGAAAGTTGCTTCTGCCCCCTGGTGACGAGTGGCGGCTCGCTTCTGGTTGCGTTGGCCGGAACGAGAGCGAGGCTGCTCCGTCCGAAAGGGCTGTGGGTTTCTCAGACGAAAGTCATTGGGACGAAGAGACTGAGAGGGAGCCTGCGTCCTGTTCCAATTGTCCAGAGGACGAGGGTTAGGTTGTTTATTCATCAGAGCCAGACAAGTAGTAGGAGAGATTTGTTTATGCGGCTTGGGTTTCCTAGCGATGTCGAGGTGAGCAGCAAGAGTTGGGAAGAGACCCCGGAAGAGCGTGTCCGACTGGTGGATGGGCTGGTTGCGGAGCCGGTGCATCGTGGAGACATTCAAGTTGTTTGCGGACGAAAGAGCAATGTCCCGGAGAAGCAGTGTGTTGTTGAAAAGGGGCTCTCGTAGCCCAGTTGATGGAATGATACGTGGCGAAGCTCGCCTTCTGAAAGAGCTGCGTAATTAGGGACGAAAGATTGCGTATTTCTTCGGGGCTTGCGTCCGAGGATAATTTCTCGCATAGGGCGTTTACCGCAGTGTTGAGAACGGCAGATTGAGAGGCGGCATGGAGACTTAGCCGAAGGCATTTGTCATTCTCGTAAAGGACGAAAGTTGGGATGTCAGCTCTCTTAGGAATTGAAAGAGCAGTGCCGAAGTCCATCTTCACTTCGCTGCCTAAGAATTCACATTCCGAGTAGTTGCGAAGTTGTTCGGGTTCGTAGCGCTGTCGCTCAACGGGCGAAAGAAGCTGCTTTCACGGCCTGGTCGAGGTGGTGGTGGTTCCTTGTCGAGGACGAGAGGGTCGCCCTTGCCGAGTAGGGAGCCTTCAATCCTTAGGAGGCAGGTTAGCAGCGTGGTGGATTGCCCTAGAAGGTTGCGGGGTTTGGTGTCTCTGTCTGTAAGGGCAAAGCAGAAGCCAGTTTTCAGCCAACGGTTGATCACTTGAGCGTCGGCCGACTGCGAGAGCTTGAAGAGAAAACAGTCGGGAATGGTTTCTTCGACCGTCTTTAGTGTAAAGGCATGAGGCCTAAAATTCCTGTCGATTGGTTAGGAGACCCGACACCAACCATCAACAACTCGGGGACACTTTTTTTTTCTTAGCGCCAAAAAGCGCTAGGCCTATTTTTTACTTCCAAGTTTAAAAATTCATATCTCCCTGGAAAATGGACTTCATCGACTCTAGTTTGCAGCTCTTAATAAACCTGAACTTTATCTAACATCCTGTGAAAACAGAACTTGAAATTTCACCATACCTTGGTCTACAGCTTCATTTGAAAAAGTGCTCAAACTGAGCGCCGACGCACGCACTTTCCGTCGCCATTTTCTACATACATGTAAATATTTATTTGTATTTCTCGAATTTATTTCTAGGCATAAAGCCGACTAGCTTAGTGCTGTGCTAGTTTACATGTTTACTACGTATTCAATGTTTTTATTTTACTAAGGTGACGATTTTAGCAACTATGAAAACTTTGACCACAACAACGGTATTTCTGCGGCTGCAATAATACATTTAAAATTTTATGCGTTATAGCATTTTAAAACACAAGCTGGTTTATTTAATCTTTTGCCTAGGCTTTTATGAAAGAATTATTTAACGTAATCTTTTCTCATGAACCCTACCTTGTTCAAAATGGCAACACAACTACGATTATTTTACCGGACATTTTCAGTGTGTATCTTGTATTTTTATTTCAGGGCTCCGACCATAGTGATCTCAAATTCCGAATGCACAACTAAGCCTTTGCCTTCAATTAATAATCAGTTATTTTAACTTTGAGCATCAAACTTCGTCCCCCCCCCTTCCTTCAATAGTTGCAATGCATAACATTGTAGTTTTTATAAAAAAATGTATAGGCCTATTTTCACGTTGTTATGAGTTTAACTCAATGCACTACTCAAGCCAAGGCCTCTAAAAACACCCAAAGTCGGCAATTCCCTTTGCCATCCAAGCTCCTTCCAATCCGAACTCAGTATTTTATCTCCCCACCAATCAGAGTGCAAGGCTACCCTAGCCGTCCGCGCTGTCATGGCCGACTTCCAGTAGTGCCAGCTCGTCCGGTTTTGGTCAGTCACTCCTCCTCCAAAGCGACCCCTCTACCTCACACCCCCCTCCGTCGCTCTCCTACAGGTCCGCGGTTTCCCTCCTACCTGCAGGCAGGCAGCAGGTATATAACCAAGCTGAGGGAGAATTTCGATAGCATAGGATAGCTCAAGGACTCAGAGGCTAGAGGTCACTACGGCGGTCGGAGCAGAGATGTCCAGTCCGAAGGTTGCCATGCCGGGCAAGGTAGTGGTTCAAAGGGTAACTAGTTTATTAGAATTTAATTTTTAGAACAGAATTTCTAAACTTTTAGTCTTAACATATAAACTTAACTTCTAGACTTTGAGGGAATTTGTGGGTAGCCAAACGCAATCGGCATTTTGGTTTAGGGCACCCATGATTTAAGGGTTTAAGGTTCCCTTCCTAAAAACTGGCTTTTTTTCTTTGTTTATGAACTCGGTGTTCATTAAATAATCTAAGATCACCGAGATCTAGCATGTGTTATTGTTGAAGCAGGAGTTTTCAAAAAGGTAGTTTTCCTTGTAACACTAATCTTGATTCAGTGTGATGGATTGATTGACTTTAGTGCAAGAGTTGCTAAAGCTTTCAAAGACTATTTTACATTCTGCAAGGGTCATGTTTGTAACTTAGAGAGTTGCGATAACTCAAACCGACTTTTTTCTAGTCCAAATTTTGT
>JAHWFP010127675.1:9946-27817 GCA_023313725.1 Lithobius niger
TGCATTAAGTCTCGCATTAAGTTGTCTTCTTACCGTTTCAATCACCCCTACCACCGAAATTAAAGTTCATCTTTTAAAAAGCACTACAGTCGTGCATAAAATTTTCTCCATAGGCTATTCTATTAAACGCCTGCCACTGAAATCTGTATTTATAATCTAAGCAGGGCTGCAGTCTTACATTATTTTGTCTCCCTACTGTTTCAAACACCTACCATAAAAATCGGTGTTATATTATATGCGGGGTAAAATTCGTTACATTGTTGCTCTCTGCTTCAAACTGTTCATCATACACTGTTCATCATTGCATTAATTTGCATCCCAGTACCCCTATAGTTTCAAACACCTACCAGTGAAATCATGAAATTAACGTTCAACTTTGCAATACTTTGTTTCTCTAACAATTAATTCAACGTTCATTTTTGCATTATATTGTCTGCCTACTGTTTCAAATACCTCCCCAGTTAAATCAACGTTCATCATTGCATTGCATTGTCTCAACACCTTCCACCGAAATTAACGTTCATCTTTGCATTACTTTGTTTGCCTTCTGTTTCAAATACTCCCCAGTGAAATCAACGTTCATGTTTGCGTTACATTGTCTTCCTACCGTTTCAAATGCCTCTCCAGTGTAATCAACGTTCATATTTGCATTTCTGCCTACTGTTTCAAACACCTACCAGTGAAATCAATGTTCATCTTTGCATTACTTTGCTGCCCTACTGTCTCAAACACCTCAGTTTCACTGAAATCAACGTTCATCTTTGTATTACTTTGTCTGCCTACTGTTTCAAACATTTTCCAATGAAATCAACATTCATTGTTGCATTATTTTGTCTCCCGACTGTTTCATTTCATACACCTACCAGTGAAATTCGCATTCATCTTTGCATTACTTGTCTCCCTTCTGTTTCAAAGAACATCCACCACTGAAATTAATGTTCTTTATCATGTTTACTTTATCTTCTTACTCTTGCAAACGCCTACCAGTGAAATCAAAAAGTCATTTTTTTTTTAAATATGACCCGGGATGTTGTTTAAGCGTATTTACGGGCCACTTTTCTTACCCACTTCAAAATTAAATATAGTTACACATTGTATTCGTCTAAACTGGTATTTCGACGTTAAATTTGTTCGCTGCAGAATGTAATATTTGCTTATTTGAGTTGGGTGGATGCTAGGCTGCCTGGGCCGAATGAATGATGGTAAGCCTTCTTAGGGTTAAAAGAGGTTTATTCATGGTTGCCATGCAGGTATACACTGACAGAATGAGTCAGTTGCTCTTGGATAGGCTTTGGCAGCTCAGCATTTCCTGGAGAGAGGAGATGTTGAAGGTTTGGCTCCAAATGCTGTTCTGCTGACCAAGGGGGTGTGCAACAGCTTAAATACGCAAGGCAGCGTAAACACCAGGTGGAACCCGCTCTTCCGTTGTTTTTCCCTCCATTTTTATGTAGTGCACCTTGTAGTTATGCCCTCCAAAACCCATACTGGTGCCAATATGGCGGCAAATGTCACTGCTCTATAGGGCAGTGACACGACGTAGTATTATTGTATATAACTCTATGGTGGAGCCAGTTAGGGTTAGCTGCAAGGTGCACTGGTGGGGGAAAAGAAGAGCGTCTTACTGAACGTTCTTCAAAAACGAACCACGTGTGTACGAACCATACACACGCTTCTGAAGACAGTGCGGTACCTTCAATGCACAGAAACTTCAACTGTACGTTCCAAAAGTGTCTGATGAGGGAAACGACGTCACCTTACAACGCGACTGATGGTTCCATCCAGGGTCGGCCGATAATCCATCCAGAATCAGTCGATAAACTGTGCCTCGCGCATGCTCACAATGCCATAAAAACCAACCTCCTTCGCGAGCAGCTGCGATTAGTTCGATCCCACAATCCCTCAGTCGCGTTCAAGATGATGTCACTTCCGTTGAACGGACATGTTTTGAACAAAAGGTGGAAAAAGTAAGTTTAC
The DNA here is from genome assembly GCA_023313725.1 of Lithobius niger. Lineage (NCBI taxonomy): Eukaryota > Metazoa > Arthropoda > Chilopoda > Lithobiomorpha > Lithobiidae > Lithobius > Lithobius niger. The sequence goes on from JAHWFP010127675.1 coordinate 11,921, forward strand.
ATATAGGAGGAATGTCTGCTACGCAATAAATGTGTGCGGGCAAGTATTAAAGTATTTCGTTGGACTCTTTAACACTCGTTTTGCCTGTGGACTGCTGTATTATAGCTCTATCAAGTGTTCTATGTTTTAACAGTACCAAACTGTGTGCAGCCGCGGACTCATTTTTTTTTGCACATGTGTGGTGTTTTGTAAGAAGCTGTTAATGTTAGAGGGAAAGGGATGAATATAATGCAGAAGTTGCTAGCAACATCCAAGGCTGCCTAAACACCAAGGCTTAACGCTTGGTTTCACGTAGCGTGCTAGACGCGTCGTCCAAGCGTTGCGCTGAGCTGAAAGCACGAAAAACTAAAAACCCCATTCGTAGCATTGATTAGTGTTAGCGGGATGCACAAAAACGTGATATCTTCTCATTATTGGATTAACTGGTGTTGCAGCGCTAAACGAACATTATTTTACGGTAATAGTGACTATTATTGAAGTCTTCGGACGATTTACTGCTACGTCAAAGGATCGTTTAACAAATTTTTAATGAGAATTGAAAACGCCGTAGCGTATCATACAGTACAATACTTCCGTACCTTGGTTGTTCTACTGCTTGAAATTCATGAAATTAAACCTCCGGAAGCTTTGTTTTGTCGTCGAGTGAACAAAGAGGTACGTAGCATGAAGCCATTGTTGTTAAACTTTAATTATTTGGTGTCAATGCAGTGTTTTAAGTTTAAAATCCGCCTATCGCGTGTCACACGTTCCTTTCACAGTTCAGTCCGCATGCTAGAGCAGTTCATTTTTGGGGTGTAAGTAGCGCGACTGGTGGCAGAATCGGTGGCTAACTGGACGACGCGTCGAATTTCTAACGTTAAGCCTTTACATCCAGGTAGCCTGCAACATCCAAAGGTTGGTAGAAATACCACTGATGCATAAGTATCTGGATATGACGTATAGTTATATACACTCATATACATAATAGCATTGTAGTAATAAATAATTCCTTGATATAAGTAACCAGATATAACTGATTAAGAGAAAACCAAGACCTACAGCTTGCAGGAGGTGTGCAACTCTGTACCCTTCATCAATAGGGCAGTGGCACGACGTAGTATTATTGTGTATAACTCTATGGTGGAGCCAGTAACTGGGTTAGCTGCAAGGTGCACTGGTGGGGGAAAAGATGAGCGTCTTACTGAAGCCAATGCTATTAGAGTAGATTTCTTGGGCCTAAAACGCGCGATTTTTGTCGATTTGTTGGCAGTTGCTGACATTTTTAAGCAAGTGGAATCTTTAGTTTCCAATTACAACCTAAGCAGCATAAGGGATTGGATAAAACAACGGTTTTTTTAAGCCTACGAAATCCACTCTCAAAGCACTGGCTTGACTAGAAGTGCCGTTGTTTAACCCACCATTTCAATCTAGTGCCCCTTGCAGGTATCTCTCTTGTAGCAATGACGTCACGTGACGCTGCTCTATACAGTGCTGGAGCAAAGCGTTTGAGCGCCCGGGGCCTGCAGTAGCTCACTGAGCACCGTGCTCATCGCTATTATACAGCAGATTGCAACCTCCCGTACCACAATTTTTTCCCCAAATTTACCCAAAAATGAGCCCATCACGTTGCCACAGAGATAAGCCAGCGTACTGAAAACACACGAATCTGACGTGAAGGGGTGAGGTAGGTAGGTGGTCATGAGATAAAAAAAATTGTCTACATTTGAAGGATTAGAACTGTATTTGGTTTATGATGGAGGTGCCCTTTGACTGGTAAAAAAAAAAAAAAAAAAACTAACAAAAACCTGAATTCGGCAACAAATATTTAATTTTGGGGCCCGGAATTTGGGTCCTGACCACTGTAAAAATGTTAAAACATTAAAAAGAGGTGGGAGCTGCCACAACTTGTGGACTTCATACAGCTGCGATAATGGATAATTTTCCAACATGGCGGCTGTGTGAAGTCCACAATTTGTCCCAGCTCCCAAACATCTTCATTGTGAACAACTCCCAAATTTTTCAACACCAATTTTATTTAGGCTACGCTTCGTCTTTTTTTTTCTTCTTAATTAAACTTTTTTTTTAATTTTGTGTTTGGAGAGGGGGGAGCATTTTCGGCGCCTTTTCCCCTTTCGGCGCCTGGGGCGGCTTCCCCCTCCCCCCCCCCCCCTCTTGCTCCGGCGATGCATGTATATAGCGTAGCATGATCTATACTTGTGCGGTAAGCACTTGGACTTAATTAACAATGAGCTAACTTCGATTGTACAACTTTTTCATTGTTGGACCATTGTTGCAGCAGTTGATTTTTATCATGAAGACACACTGCTGCTGACGAGACAGTAGAGCACTTTCTACTCCATTGTCCTCTTTGGGCTGCTTTCCAGCGGTTGCCACTAAGCCAGCCTGGTGTGGATTTGCTTGGTATCATTGGTGTTCGTCCATTTAATGTTGGGGCCTCCCGCACCCTTAGAGCTACCTTGCAGTTCTGCTGCAGCACGGGGAAACGTCTTTAGTCTGTCTCAATCGGAGCTAGTGCCGTCCGTGGCGTGGTGTGGCCGTACGGTTTAAGGTTTAGGTTAGGGCTTTCGTTTGAGTGTGTGACAATCTATATTTAAATCCAAGTTAATTAAGGACCGCTATGTTCACATTGTCAACTTATTTGTGGGGAGTTGTTGTTTAATTTTGTTAAGCTTCTGGATTGAGTATTCAAAATTCGGCACTTTGGTTTCTGTTGGAATTTTCGCTTTCCTCTGTGACTAATTGTTGATTGTGGCCAGTGGGTGTTGGGATTTGTTAGGTCTAAGGTTTTAGTTTTAAGGTATAGAATTGAGTGCATGACTCCCAGGTCTGTAGTACTAAGGTAAATAAATTCAATTTACTGCTGCTGCAACAATGAATCGTCTCTAAAGTATTATTGAACTATTTCACCTTTTAAATTAACAGCTATTAATTTTTTTAAATAAGAAGTAAGAATTCTAGGCTAAAATTCTTACTTAAGTATAGAAAACGAAGGCCTTTGGTTCTTACTTACGTAAGTAAATCTAATACCGTTGTCAATGTTTACGTGTCAATGTTTACGTATCCATGTTTCCAACATAATACATTTATTGCAGCTGAAAAATGACCCGAAGGTAAGAGTTACATTTGATTAAAATATACAAATTGTAGTGCTGGTCTGCTGCGGTATAAGCGTGGTGTGAGTGTGCACCTATACGTTGATGCCTTGAATGCGCCTCAGTGAAGATTGAGCCTGTCCACAGTCGGTTAAGGACGATGTAGCCATGGACGATGCGGATGTGGTGTGAAGCTTGCATGAGAGTATGCAGTGTTTAGCCGCTCAGGCATCCATTGCATTTATTGTTGGAGCAAGGAACATTCCCGCCAACAATGGCTCGCTCTACTATCACAACAATGGCTTGGTTACTAAAAATGTAAATCGTTGCTGTACAAATATGGTCGACAATGGTTCGGCAGCAATGAATTAACACTTTCGCTTTATTGCAAGAATGGCTCGTTCGTTAAAGATTCAACTCGTCGTTATACTATAAACATGTTAGATGGTAGCGTTTGCAACAATGCGGTAAGACTTTTGTTTTATTGCCCTCGTGATGTGAGGACCTGATGAGCTCAACAAACATAAACATTAACATAAACATAAACAAAAGTCTTACCGCATTGTAGCCAAACGCCATCGTCTAACTGATCCTTATACCGCGTCTCTTTAACAATGGTCAGGAAGAAAGTAGGGCGATTTATGCTTTATTATTTTAGTGTACTTTGCAACTCTTTAACCTCGTGACGCCAGAGGAGCGAGCGAAAGCATTTAATTCTTAAAATTTAACGCAGTTACATTTGTTTGCTAATTGAATGAAGTGAGGAGCTACTATTATACACAAATCAAATTCTGCTTTGCTATACCTGTGTATTTGACATATAAAACTAAGCTCGATTAATAGCTTTTATCTAAATTTCCACGCAAAACTGTGCTTAGCACGAGGATTTCTTTAACCATATTTTTCATCGCAAGCAACCAAAACTGATTTATAATGCTTGCTGTAGAGGGAACCTAAACTGCCGTCCGTTTTTTATACGCAAGCAAGTGAATTTTGCTCTGCATTTTAAGCCTAAATCTTACCCTTCTCCACCTATTTCCTCTCCTCCTTCATTCCTTCTCCCCCCCCCCCCCCCCTCCCCGCTCCCTGCTGCTCCGGCACACAATTTCTACATTCACACAACTCGTAAAAAATGACGTTGTTCGTCGTGGACTGCGGAAATTAAGTCTGTCGTCATTTCATTAAAAAAAAGGAGATCGGAGACGAACGAAGGGTTTACGACTGAAAAGGACTTAACAAACTTTTATAATTATTTTAAAGTCTAGTCTACCAACCCAGATAACGTATCGCTCTCTTTCATCTCAAATAGAAAGTTAAGTGCATGGAAAGTAGCGGGCGGGGGGGGAAGGGGGTAAAGGGGGCAACTTTTGATTCTCAACATCTTAAGAGCTGGCAGTCGGCTCCGTCTGCACAATACTTCCTTCGAATGGCGGAAGGGGTGGGGGGAGGGGGAGGGCGGCCGGGGGCTGTAAGGTGGGGGTTGCACTAGGGCCATTTGTTCCCGTCTATCGTTTTGCGCGCGCGTGCTGACATCGCGGAATAAATTATTTCTCGGCCGATCTCATTATAGCGACCGCCTGGACCATAAAAATGTATATGCACTTCGCCGTAACGGAACGCTGTCTTGCACAAGTGGAAGCCCCAGTGTCGCTGCCCCCCCGAAAACTGGCTTCCCCTCCATGCGCTTCGTTCCGTTCCTTCTCCATCCAACGCCACATTGGCGTGGGCTGACGCTAAAACTCGATGCTGCTTTTCTAAGCGGAGAAGAGAAAAGAAGCGGAGCTGTAATTTCCAGCCAATGGCAACATCAATTTCTTTGGGAAAACCCAAGATGTGATTGGTTTTTGGGTGGTGGGAGGAAAAGTTTTTCGCAATAGATCTTGGCCGTTGCCTTTACCTCGAACCAACAGACCGTTTTGAAGTAGGTTTTTTTTTTTTTTTTTCGTAATCAGCCGTCTTGCGACGTGCTCCCATCCCCGACGAAGTTGTCCGTTCGGTACTTTTAGACTCAATTTTCAGTAGTCTCCAATTTCAGTGACGCACCTGTCAATAACGTAACGTGGTTCAAATCCCACACAATTTACAAAGTTAACAAACAAGAGAGCATGTATGAATACACATTAGGTTTTACAGGTCCGTAAATCGTTTCCATAGTAGACACTGAAGACGGGGTTTGATGTTTGAGCCCCGACTTACGCCCACAGGAAAAAAAAAATGTGATTCTTGAAGCGAAAACGCGATACCAACAACAACCACTTGAAAGTCAGTACTTTACTTCGTTTTACTCTTTTCTCGCTACCACTGAACTATATACGTGGCGTGCAACGCCAAAGACTTGTAACGGTGTGTCAGGTGGCACACCGTGCAGCTGTTACTTACGAAATTAAAACGACAGGTAAAAATTAGGCCTAAAAGTAGACAATTACGCCTAAAATCTAAAATAGGCCTAAAAGCTAACACATTTTTCACAGGCCGTTGTGATGGTTACTGGTTTTAGATTATCGCTGTTGCCGTGTGCGATAGAGGTGTGCGCCTCAAAATATTCAAAAGTGGCGGAAGTGTACAAAGACCAGTTGCGACTAAATAGTCGCTGCAGCTGCTTCTTTTTCTCACTACATACCTGGAGGTTTGGCGCCCTCTCAGCCAAAAGCCATAGCGCTATAGAAGGCTAGAGGAACAATCGAAAATTCCCAGGATCTTTTCAATGCCACAAGCGACATGAGCAGGAGTCATAACAGGACATTCCTTTCCCGAAAATGCCATGATTGGCTGTAGTCAGACTCGACCCCGAGACCTCTAGCCCATGAGATAGTCGTCCTGACTACAAGGCCATTTCACCAATACCTTGTCTCTTCCTCTTCTTCCGACTTCTCCATTGTCTCTCCACCCTCCTTGTCTCCAGAAGGTGCATGGAGGAATTGGAAGAGGAGGAAGGGATGTGGCAGTATTAGAATGGTATATCAAAGTCCAGGTTTGAGTTCTGTGTTTCCATCTTCACGAGAGGACTGGGTCAGAGTTGAGACTGAAGATTATGTGAACGGGTCACCGGGTCACTTGGGTCACCATTTTTGGTAAATAACTGGCGACCCGGTCAGCCACCCAGCTCTAGAGGTAACCCAGTTGACCCATTACCAAATTGTTGTTGCTGATCAGACTTGTGAGGCTTGTTTTTTTTCCTTTTGATTTAAAGCACAGCATTTTTTCTTGTACAGCATGATGTAATTTGCGGACAACCAACGGCCTCTATATACTACTAACAGCAAGTTTTACAGAATGTTAGTTTTTTTAGTCTACTTACCTCTCACGTTGAAGTGATAGTATTTGTTGCTAATTTAATTGCAGTGACCAAATAAAGCTACTCATTATATTCCCCTTTTAATCGGGTCCGTTTAGAAAAGAATTGTCTAAGCCAACAATGTATTTCCTAGAAAGTTGGGTAAGATGGAACAAAATGGCTAATGTTTGGGCCATCGGGCCAGGTCTAGTCACTTGGGCACGTTGGGTTATCGGGTCTCCCGGCTACGGGTCTGAAAGAGTTGGGGTCTGAATCACTGGATAAAACAAGTGATCTATTTCCCATCATGTTTAGGGGTTAGGCGTTATGGTACACTTCGACACATTCGATATGTGAGTAAAAGTCCCGGCAGGGCATTGATCCAGTTGCAACTTCAACGTGATACTTCTGCACAAGGACTCGAGTGTGCCCCATGCAGGCATCGCATTTTAACTTTTTGGTGGGAGAGAGGAACTGTCTCCATCCGAGCACGACTTCGCCTTCGTCCTCTCGTGTGGAAGGACACGGGACTCAAGCCTAATCTTTAGCGCAACATTCCAACGTTTCAGTGATGGTGTGGAGGGAATTAAGGTTTAATGGTGCGTCGACAGCTAAGTCATGTGCCAGCTTCAGTCACAGTGCAGTGACCCGGGTTGCCACTGTACCGCACATTAACGAGATGTTACCCAAATCCCAAATCTAGATCTTTCCTCCGGTAAGAATTTAAAAAAACCTCTGAAAAGGGGACAGAATCAGTGTTGTTGTACAACAGTCAGATATAGGGGGATCAGGCAGTACGGCACGGGAGAGAAGGAAGAAACTGTAAGGTTGCGTGCCTCTGGGGTCGCTCACCCTGCTAGCCGAGCGCCCCTCCCTGATTTAGAGCAATTTGTAGGATTTAGGGAAACAGAGAGCTTGGTGAACCGTAATAAACCGATGTTTGGCATGTTGAGCGACTTTGGAATGAATCATTTGTGATATCCGCCGCTGGATTGAAGAAACATCGGCACATATTTGGCGCCCGATGTGGGGCTCGAACCAATAAACCCCGCATTTGTAGCGGTGAGTGAAAAATCAGTTAACGCTCAACAAGGCCAAGAATATCAAGCGCTCATTTGGAAAGTCTGATGTCAGGTTTTCTAACTGCAAACCTTTGTTTTTTTCCCCCTACGGGTGTAAACCTGGACAAATTCTCAAACGTGGTGTTTGGGTTCCACTGTGGAAGAGATTTTAAAAGTTTCGCATTCATGAGCACAACGAGGGTTCGTTTCAAGGCAGCTCGAGGATTCCCAAGCCAGAGTTTTTGCCCCTCCGTACACCGGGGCTTTCACAGCAACAGGAATTCATATGCGCCCCTTCCCCCTTCCCACACACACATCCCTAGGCCATGCTGAAGCTTAAATGAAGCTTAAGTTTCTCGGGAGCACTGAATAATCCTAGTACCAGGGTTATTCAGTGCTTTTTTCTACCCTGATTAGAAAACCTAATGAGTACAGTCGTCCTCTTAATCCTCTGAATGTGCTCTTAGATTGGAGAATTAGATTTTGTAGTGTAGAACCTTCCACAATTCAAGCTTTAGACTGTAGTTCTCTGACCGGAGAGCACAGTGTGAGTGCCGGATACGGTACAGTATATTCAAGTGTCACCAGAAGCACACGGATCTTTTTCTTATTTTTTTTTTTAATATTCGCTGTCTTTGCTTTGTTGTACATCATAGCATGTATTGCACTAATGATTAAAACGTTAGTGCTTCTAGTTTTTCTTGCAGTTAACATTGAACACACTTTGTGACGAGATTTGTGCCACGTCCGTAACGGTTCTCGAACGGTTCTCGACGTCCGTCTGGCTGGGGAAGAAGACCATCATCCTCTACTTCAAGACCAAAACTCGAGTTATCTACTGTGTACCTCATCTCTAAGAGCTATAGTTTACATCATGTTAGGACCAGTAGAGCACATATTGTTTTAATTTGTGTTTTGTGTAAGCATTGTAGCAAAAAAAGTTTTAATTTTTGGTTGGACGGATGGAGGATTCTACAGGCACCCCTTGACCTCATTGACCCAAGACTGCGAACTCCGTGAGGACTTTTCTTAAAGTCTCAATGTACGTAGCTCAGTTGTTGGATTCAATCTAGTTTCTTCATGGCTTACAGTCAAAGACCTTAACAACTTGACTGCATTTTTCTCCCTGTACTCCGAGTACCCAGGGAAGTCTAATGCGCCTTTCATACGGAGCTGGTGTGGACTGAACCGGCATGTAATTTCCGGACCTACACGATCTTTTAAATAAATGGTTGTGTAAAAGAATTTCACGTGAAGTGGATATGAATTTGAATGGGTGCAGAACGGGAAAGCACTCACTGCAAGTCCGTATTATGCATTAATATCACTGTTTTGTTCATTGAACATACTGCAGGTTTTCACACGACGCGCAGGCGCAGGCCTCTGTTTTCAATTTCTTATGCACAAACGTTTAATACGCAGGCAGAACCTTGTTTCGAGCAAATCGTGAGAAAAGAAACTCCGTTAGATCCGCACCCGTATTTAAATGCAGTGCGGGTACCCGCTGTGTGTGAAAGCAGTCTAAGAAAACATGCGTCTCTCTAGCAAACTCGATTCCCCAGCAAGTACAAAAAAAAGCTAATAATTTAAAAGCGTTTATAGTCGAAGTTTTTAAACTTCATCTCTTACTGCTTAGAACCCTTTATCCCTCAGGTACGTTTGCCGCGAGGCATTTTTTTTTTAATTCCCATAATTATGTACCTCGTGGACGGTCATCGTGGCTGAGCGGTAAGAGAGCTCAGCCTGGTTGCTGGAGGTTTGCGGATCTGGGCGAACCCCTGGAATGGGGGACCTTGACAAAGTCACCGCCAGGACTGCCGGCCAGCGTAGCGTGAGAGGCTACCATGCTCCTTCTGCAACTATATGGGAACTTAATCTGGCCCATTCTGGACAATCTTTCTTTGAGGTTTCCCGGTTTAAATCCCCGGGTTTGCCCCTCCCTTTACCAGCTCTTTCTTCTCTGAAAAAAGGCAGGTAATGTTCAAAATTGATCCGGTTCAGCCACACGAGCATTAAGTTGCTTCGGCTCAAGAAAATTAATTTAAAAAAAAAACATAATTTGTTTCGGGATTTCATCTCGTGTCATCTTGGATCAAAGTCCAAGCCCTTGACCACTCGGCTGTGCATTACTAGCTTTGCTTTATATTTCTCAGAAAGACTCACAAAGCTTGCCTTTTCTTTTGGCGTACGATGTGGGGGTTAGGCGTCAAAAAAAGTTTCAGGTGATTTCGAAAACAATTCTATTCAACAGTAAACGCCAACCAACATGTCCATGTCTTTTTTGTATACACAAGAATCCGGCTTATGTCAGCATGGTAAATTCCGACATCACTTCGGTCGAGACGTTCGAACTTACGGTTTCACCCACACTCGGGTTTGATGAGGTACCAGTCAAAAGGGCAATGCTAATAAGTTCCATAGCCACAGTTTTTATGTTAACGTAGTCGTACCAAGGCCAGTGGTCGGTGAAGGTTCGTGGTGATGGCCAACGTCTATTGGAAAGAGCATGGTGCAGAATAAGACGAACGCTAGGCTGACTCCAGGGAGGAACAAGTCAGTGGGACGGAAAAAATTGGTCCTGACGAAATGCTGACCGCCATTACTCTTTGTCATTGTACGTCGGAGGAAATCAACGGGGCAGAAAACAGGGCTCTAATAGCAAGACCATTGAAAAGAAGAGGGAAAAAAATTATTACCGCCATAATAAGAGATTGTGGGGGTTGTATTTGGGCTTGGGGAGGGGGTAGCGGACGTGGGAGAGGGATGAAGAGACACACATATAAGTCTCTGTCTGACCTGTAGGGTAAAACATTGATTACTGCTTTCTTTCGAAGCCATGATGTCTGTTAAATAAAGATAAATATTATGTGGAGAAGTTGCTTCGGATGACAATTCCAAATGGTCTTTTTAAAGTTAAACACATTAAACTGAAAGTGGAGACAGAGGTGTACCGAAGAATTTCGTTGGTGGTGGAGGGAAGGGGGAAGGGTCCCAAATGAGGTATGAGAATTCTGCTAAGGGGGTCTAACGGAAGGGGAAGATTTAGGTTCGTCCGAGACCTGTAAATCAACTCGCAGGAATTTTAGTGCGTTTGACACGTTTATGGTGGAAAACTGCGCGAAGACTTGAGCGTGGTTTAAACATCACCCAAATATTCTGTTTTGCCGTGACGTCATCATGAGTCAGCCACTGACGAACGAGAATAGAGGATTACTGTCCGTCTGAGTGGACCACCCCAGTCACGTGATAGGCGCGTCATGGCAAACAGACTAACAGCCGTGGCGTGTGCTTTAGATCCCTATTGGATCGTGGTCCGAATTTACTTCTAATACGCTGAAATTAAAGTTCAGGATGGGTTTGGCCCCTACGTTTATTCTTTACGATCCAGTTCATTCGGCTGTTTAGTCTGGTTTTCTAGCGTTCTATTTTTAATTGTTACGTCTTGGTGCGTATCCTATTTCATTATTATAAGGTGTTAAAGGGTTAAACACCCTTATTTCATTATTATAAGGTGTTAAAGGGTTAAACACCCTTATTTCATTATTATAAGGTGTGACTGCCGTTAAACAAAGACAAATTTATGTAGAGGGAATTGTACCCTGATCTTTTCTAGATCTAAACACACGCTAGTGTGTCGCCGCCAAGTAACAGTAGGTTGTCCGGTTGTAGACATTCGATTGCTAAAAAAACGATTGTTGATGAAAAAAAGGCGGCTGAATTAGCAGACTGTGTCTTTTAACTGAAACCAACGTATACCTGATTTCAGCATACTGGTGTAAATTCCCCATGCGGTAGAAATGTTTGCAAATCGTTTGAATCAGGTGTCTTGGGTCCAGTAACGAAGAAAACGTCAACACGAAAATGTGGGAACGTGTCCTTCATGGAGAAAAAGTGCCCTCAATAACGTTGAATTTGTGTTATTGGTGACTAGTAACTAGTAACTAGCCTGCAGGCTCCCATGTTAATTCTCATAGGGTATAACGACACGTCTACAGCTGATTAGGGAAAGTTGTCAGATCTAAATTTCGGCAGACAGGTAAAGCGTCATATGGGGAAGTGCCTTTTTCTGAAATGGGGGTTGCAGCTAGAAGCACGTGGTCCTGAAGTGGCTCGTAAGTGCAAAATTATTATTGTAACCATTGTTTGTATTGTCATCCAACAGTAGATTACAACATGCTTAAGTGTTACACGCTTACCGTTTTAGTACCTAATTGTCAGAATTCAATGTTGTTGCAAATAGGTGGTTCACTAAGAGACGGAGTATCTTTTATTGAAAAGGTTTGGTCGGTTTTTTGTTACGGTACACGAATCCAAAATATATTATCTGCCCCACGACGATAAAAGGGATAATTATGTGTTCGTGAACACCATGGTAACTAAGTAATTGAATGATTAACGTTAACCGAAGTGGGGCCAAGTGAGGAGGGATGCGCTGATTGTGTGAACGAAGCGAACGTAAATCAGCGTCAAACCGTGTCAATTTCGCTGACGTAACGGCTAATTGTGCCACGGCAAATGTGAAAATTATGAATGAGCAAATTTATAGACATAAAAATTCCTCCAGACAGAACAGGTAGAGGGGACGATTAAACCGTCTGATCCTTCGTTCGTTCACAGACCTATGAAAGCTGTGATATCCACCCAAAACCATAACTGGTATAAGAGAAGCCGCCAAGTTCAAAAAAAAAGTCGGCCTTTCAAAGTAGTGATATCATTCAACCAGCAAAAGGCCGCCAAGGCTAATCCTGCTAGCCTAGTTATTCGCACCTAATAATACTTTGGTCGTTAAATGAAAACTTATTTGCATACTCGAGCCGGCCAATAATCGCAGCCGTTGGTTAAAAATCGATAAATAAATACGGATGCAAACCTATTTACTTTGCCTTTTGGACTTAAATGTCAGACTGCCTGAGTGGGGAATCGAACCCACGGCCTTTAAAACCAAAGGCCGGAGTCCTACCACTCAGCCATACTGACAAGGCCTAAGACCAAGGCCGGCTGAGATAGTAACTGAGCTCCACTCCAGGCCCGTCAGCTTGCGTCTGTTTAGTGACAGACACGCCAGGAGTCGTCCAGTATCGTACGGATTGAAAACCCAAAGGAATTTGTATCTGGACTAATTGAATGCATTAAAAGCCCTCAATATGCGGCAGATCTCCCAATTTGATCGTTACCTTTACGTGTTTAAAGTTTAAAGCATAAATTTTGTTCAGATACCAATCCTCATGCCGTACGGTACTGGACGACTCCTGGCGTGTCTGTCACTAAACAGAAGCAAGCTGACGGGCCTGGAGTGGAAAGCAGCTACTATCTCAGCGGGCATTGCCTAGGACATGTCAGTATGGCTGAGTGGTAGGGGTCCGGCCTTTGGTTTTAAAGGTCGTGGGTTCGATTTCCCCACTCAAGTCCAAAAGGCAACGTAAATAGGTCTGCATCCGTATTTATTTAACACTTATCGAGCCCAATTGGCTTTCTGTCCCGTTTACAAAAATCGATAACCGCTCGATTTTAACCAATAACTATTACATATTGCATATAACTCTATGCTCGATCCAGTAACTGGGTTAGCTGCAAGGGGCACTGGAGGGGGAAACGAAACACGTCTTACTATTGCCAATGCTGTTAGAGCTGTTTTCGCAGTCATAAAAAGCGCGATTTTTGTCAACTTGTTGGCAGTAGCTGAAATTTCTAACAAGTGGAATCTTTTCTTTTCCGATTACAACCTCGCAGCAGAAGGGATTGGAGAAAACAACTTTTAGAGGCTAAGAAATTATCTCTGAAAGCCAGTAGCGGATCCAGGATGAAATTTTATGAGGGGCGATTTCGCATCAGCAAGTGTCGAAAACATAATTTTCCAACCGTGGTGCCCCAATTCACAAATTTTAGGGAACCGGGGATGGTGGGGGTGGGGGGGAACAGAAGCAAGACTTAAGCAAACACACGCTCTTTTTTTCACGGTTTCTTTTTACCAGTAGAAGAGAGATTTGGATCCATCAGTTCCTGTTTAAAGTAAAAATTCTAGACGTAATAAATTCGTTTTATTCTTAGAGATTTCTTATTCGATTGCTTATTACTTTTTTCGATTCTTTGTGTCGTGGATTTCTGTCTTCAAGCAATTTTGCTATCTTAAAAATTGAGAAATATTTCCGAAACAATAGGGTAAAGAACTATATCCTACTGTTTTACAGGTTTTTTACGTTAGTTTCGTCCTTTTATTTCGCTTTCGTCCACTTTCGGTTTGCTTTCGTCTATTTTTGTATTGCGCATAGTACAACAATGGACGAAAGCAAAATAAAATGCACGAAAGTAAGAAAAAAAGACGAAACCAACTAAAAAAAACTGTAATTATGATGCTTTTGTAAGTGTGCCTCTGTCTGTATGGGGGGGGGTATAATAAATTTACCGTAGTCAGTGAAGATGATTTTAAAGAATGATACTGTATTTTTACCTCGTGTGTCTGTTTCGGTTTTAGGAGGTGCGATCGCTCCCAACTCCCCCCCCCTCTGAATCCGCGCCTGTTTAAAGCATTGCATTGACTAGAAGTGCCATTGTTTTCTTCTCCATTTTATTGCCAGTGCTCTATAGTGTAAAACATTAATTAATGCAGACTGCTTGCTTCGTTTACCCTTTACCTTGTGATTTCTTTCTTTACTTACTACTTGCATTATTCCTAGTGTGGAGGCCAAGAAGCAAAGTTGCTTTCCCTCCTTGTATGTATGTTTGTGATCTCTAGGTCACCACTGAGAAAGATTGAACAGCTACTTAGCTCTGCTGAAGCCTTTAGCCAGTACCCGCCCCGGTAAGCGCAGTGGTTATATCGCCCGGCTAGTAAACGGGAAGTCCTGGGTTCAAGTCCCAGTCGGGGCAGTTGTCTTTTCTTTCTTTCTCAAACTAGTGTTTTGTGTATCCTTACAAGGCCAGTCTTTAATGCAGACTGCTTGCTTCGTTTATTAATTATTGATTTCTATAATATTTGTTAAGTAGATATTGAGGAAAGTGCCTCAGAAGAGGATTCAAAGCATTCTTTTTTAAATTTTAACAAATTAAATGGGAAACTAAAGGGAGTGCTAAAACTATATGAGATTTTGACTATATTTATTAATTTTTGTCGAACGGTCATTTATCTATGAATTTAAGGTTCGGCTTGAAAAATACAGCGGCTTATACTTTTAATCAGCTGTTGGTTAGGGATGTTTGTCCATGGGCCAGACTGAGAGAATATATAATTGCTAGCACGTGTGAAAAGTTAATGTTAAACTTTAAACTGAAGGACCCAGTGCAATCAAATATTTTTTATAACGGTGGTCTGTGTAAATTTCCGATTTCTTTTAAAGCTTATTAAGTTTGAAAAACTGTGATATTAAGCGACATAATCACACAGCTACTAAAAAAAAACTTCTAGTAAGTCCATCCCGTGATAAACAGTGACCATCTATAATATGCGCCATGGCTGTTGGTGTGACGTGATATCACGTGACTGGGCTAGTCCAATCCGACGGCCAAACTGCCGTTTTTCTCGTTCTTTATTGGCTAACTCATGGTGACGTCACGGCAAACGGCCATTGCGCATGGTTTATAATATACTTGGGATGCACTTAACCAAAACCATCATGCACTACAATGAAAGAGGGCGAGCGACCGACAATGTCAAACAAACGAAATATTACTTCGATAATGCTGGCTATTAAAGCCGAGTTAAATAGTTTCAAGGATCAGCAAGAGGGCGAGCAGGTTCATTCTTGCCTCGGCAGCAGAGAAAAAGAGCGACCGCCCGCCAATGTGAACGGTTGTGCCGTGTAACAATCAGTATCAAACCAATCAAAGGATTTTAGCGAGCGTTAACCGCACCCGGTCAAACCAAATATTGCTTTAATAATGCTAGCTCTTAGAGCCGACTTGAAGAGTTTCAAAGTTGGTTGAGTAACAATCAATGCATGCACGATCGTTGTTGGGTGCATCGCGCTTGGCATCAGAACGGAGAAACAGGTAATTCAGACACAGTGGAGGTAACAGTGACGGCCTCCATTGAAAAAGGACATTTTTGCCTAAGAAAACAAAACAGTAGGGTTTCGTGCTGCCCAGTAAAGTATTTCGCTCAGGTATGCGGGCAAGCAGCTACACCGGCGTATGTTACACCGGGGGTATAGTTAGTCTATCTTGAAATTTGGAAAAACTGACAAATGACAACAGTAAACACTGCTCTCAGAATTGTCATCAGTTATGCTGTCGACAAAATGGAGTGAAGTGATTATTAATCCGACAATAAATTAAGGTTGCTTAAACTTTCATTTAAAAACTCTTAATATTCAGTTCGTATTCAGTTCGTTACAAGAAAAGTGAAACACGGAAAAAAGCTTAATCCTAAGCGGTCACTCAGCACGATTATCGAATTTGTGCCCTGCACAAAACTACGCGTTAACGCTTAGCGCCACTCGTAACTACAACCCGTTTTAAAATTGAATGTTGGATT
>JAHWFP010127676.1:16714-39968 GCA_023313725.1 Lithobius niger
AAAACCAACATAAAGAAGAAAGGAACCGTAAAACTGGATATTCGGCTTTGCCATCTCGTAATTACTAAGAAAAAAATCAATTTCACCAATTTTGGTAAACAAAAATTGATATCTCCTGAAAACAAAACCTCCCGCAAAAACGTCTCGCAAAACAAACGAATTCCCGCAAGGCTTTCGGCCGTTTGAAGTCGTAATATCAAACAAACTATTTCGCAAAGTTAATCCCCCCGACTACGACGTCGAACGTGAAATGAAATAACGGAAAACCGCTCAGTAAGCTATTTTCATATTTTTCATTTAACCTTCGAACTCGGTGGCCTTAATTTGGAGAAAGAGTTTGGCGTTTGATATCGCGAATTCAAACAACCGAAAAGCTTGGCGGGAATCCTTCACAAGTTTTGTTTGGAGCGATATCTACTGCTTGTACGTAAGAAGTATGGCAGGATGAAAATGCTCAAGGCGACGCCAAAAGATGCCATTCTATTCAAATACAATGAAATGAAATAACGACAGCAATGAAATGAATCAACGCAACACTACCAACGGGCAAATGTTTGATTGTCCAATCCTTCAATGCCAACGCCAATGGAAAGAGAAATTGTCAAATTAACGTCCTTTTCAACACCAATGCCTGCGATTTACTGGAGGTAACGGGAGTGTATTTACTGGGTTTTACTGGGTGTTTTACTGGGTTTTAAGTGATATTTAGTCATGTAATACATTGGAATTTTGGGAAGTTTACATATTCTATTTTTATTAGGTTGCTCTTACGATTTGACCTTAGTCCACTGAAAAGCAAAAATTTTGTGGCTTAAAATCTCCGTCGCTTTTTTTACATTTTCAAAGCAAATTTTGTGTATAAGCTTTAGCGTTTAGCAATATTTTTCGATTTTTTTGTTGTTTGTTTGTTTAAATTCTTAAATTAAATTGTAATTTTTAATCTCGAATTAAACCATTTGTTTGAGTCCGGACCGACTTCCCCCTTGATTCCAATGACGCTCTACACAAAAATGTCAATATTTCGACCTTAGACATTGGCGCATTCAAGGGAGAGGAGGAGAGGGTTCCAATATTTCCCAAGCATTCGTCAAGAATGTTTACATTAACCAAGAACGAACATGACTGGTTCGAAGGCGATCAGACACCGCCCTAGTTCTAACCATAAGACACGAAATTATAGGGATCCAATTTTGCAAAAGTAGACAATTAAGGCACTGAATGCAACTGATATACTCGAAAGGAGGCCTTTCAAACGTATCAGGGGCCGAAAATTACTGAAAGAGGCGTTTTACAGGGTTGCTAGAGTCATAAAGTACCTGCTCTACCTTCGTTAAATTAGTTGAATTATTGGACCTTGTTTTGATTTCCGTTTTTATTTAGCCCATCCCAAGCCAAAAAACTCCACGGTCACCACTGGCGTATAATAATTGGTATTAGGCCCATTTTCATTAATTAACAACCATTTTCATTTATTAAAAACATAAACATACCAAAATTCGGTGAAAGCCATCAAAATCTTAAAAATTTTAAAACCCGTTTTGCAAACCTAGCCCTATTCACTCGCTGCGAAATATATAGCTGCGTTAGCACCAAGTGTATACTCGCGATCAAAACATCTGTAGGACGCGACCACAAACGGTTGTCTCCTACTAACATCCGGACAAATCCAAGATGGTGGTGACGTGAGATGAGGGAGGCGGATTTGAATACAGGGTTTTAAAATATTAAGATGTTGGTGGATTTTATCGAATTAAGGTGTGTTTGTGTTTTTTCTGAATGCAAATGTTTGTTCTTTAATTGTATATGACCAGGCTGTGCCATTTGTTAAAATCGTTCTGGTGTTGTAGCATCATGATTCGTTGGAACCGCGCCAACTGTTATGAACTACTATCATGACTGTGTAAACCTCGGTCTGGTGTTGTGGTTTTGTGCTTCGTTGGAACTGAGCCAACTGTTAAGAACAGTCTATTATCGTATCGATGTCGGTGACGGTTTGAAGCCTGTATGGGTAAGTTGGTTCCTCTCTGTTTACTCTTCACTCCCATTTGTTTCAATTCAGGATTATTATTTGGTGCTATTTAAAAAAGAATCAATTAGCTTTAATGATACTCACAAATCTTAAATCGGATTATAAAGCTTAAAGTTAGAGTATAATTTGCAGTTACTACAGTTTTTATTTACAACCATATTTGTTGGCGTGCGATTTCAGGAACCTATATAAGCGAAGGAAGAACGAGTTATCGGTTGGCAGTGTACTCGATCTATGATGTGTTACGGAGATCCCCCACTGATTCGATACGACAAATGACGTGAAATCTCCACCTGAAAACGATGCACTGGTCTGTAGGACAATTTTTTTTGAGACTTCTCTATTTTTGTTGGCTGTAGGAAAAAGAAAGCTGAAGGATGAATAGCTTTTTCATCTGCTTTGAGTCATCTTTTACTAAAATTAAAGACGGAAACCCAAAGGCTCAACAAGAGTTAAATAAAGACAGATGAAAACCTATTCACGTTGCCTTTTGGACTTATATGTCACACTGCCTGAGCGGGGAATCGAACCCACGACCTTTGAGTGTGACGTGGCAAATAAGCATCTCTCCAGTGGCGATTGGAAAGTGTATGTTTGTAATTATGTATATATGCACGTGTTAAATGCTGCCTATGGACGTTTCCTTTCGGGCGTGTTAGTACGGCTCAGCGGTAGAACCTCGGTCTTTGGTTTCAAAGGTCGTGGGTTCGATTCCCCGCTCAGGCAGTCTGACATATACGTACAAAAGGCAACGTAAATAGGTTTGCATCTGCATTTATTTTGATGGGGGGGGGGGGCACTGAGGCTTATACTGACGCGTCCACAGTAGGTCATTAGCGGTATTTATTTTACTAAAACGGGTGGCGCAAAGCAGATGGAAAAAACTTTTCAACATTTGAATCGTCCGTCTGTTTGTACGCTGCATAACTTTTGAACCCATTACACCATTGATTCCAAACCTTTCACAACGACTGTATAATCCAGTTTGTGGATAGGGACCATTCGTAAGTTTGTCACGGTATTTTTTGCTTCCTTCCCATGTCACATTTTGGCAAGCCCTATTTGTACTTCCCATCTTAAATAGTATATCATACCGAATCTTCCCCCCGCACCCAACAACCCTGAAAAAACTTTACGTCTGTGAATGTAATTTAATTTCGTGGGCCTGCACAAAACTCGGAAATACTTTTAATGACCAACAACAAGGTTAGTTGGGAGTACTAGACTGCACTGGACTGCTCCAATACTAGGTGGGAGTCTGAATATAAGACAGTATCGTGCACGTTATCGTTACGCGTGTCATTTTGTACGATACTAAGTCAAAATGATTGACTTGTCCTTTTCTCCATTTCAGACCTTTTCAGCATTGCGCACGGGTGGAAGAGAAGCCTTCAGTTCAAGCCTTTGCCCATGCTCCTAACATTCACAATGAGCTCTCCCTTACGTACCCTAATTTCAAGAATATTGACAAGTTCAAACAGGTGCCGAGTTTTCTAGTCCCTTTTTCCTACCTGGCACCTGAGCAGTTAATTTATGTACAGTTAGAGTATTAATACTGTCGGGCACAAATAGTAAAGGTATGACGTCACATTTGTAACAAACCCTTTCCTACCCCCACGTCACGTTTCCTAACACTGAACTCATCCCGTTCCCCACCTCGGGGCGTGATGTACTTTGTGATTGGTCCATACAAGTTCGTAAAGTTCGTACCTGGCTGGTGGCTAGTCCGCTGAGTCCGTGTTAAAAAGTAGCCTACGAAGCCGTTGCTGTCGGATTAGTCCAGTCAATTTAGGACAAAGAGTAGAAAAAAATGTACAAATCCTGAAAATGTGCACACACTTTAATGAAAGGGTGCTAAATAACATACTAAAAGTCTCCACCCATCGGAGGTGAACTTCGGCCGCCGTTTTGGAAAATGGCACCCGGAAAACAGTTTTTCTCGTATCACTTCCGAACGTTTGTTCCAATCGAAAAAAGTCCAAAACACGAGAGGTTCAATGTAAAAAAGGTCATATACACTTTGCCCGTCCACGCAATCGTTGTGGCCAAAAAAAAGCAATGCAATGTTGAGTTACTTCCACAACAAACACCTATTATAGCTTAGATCTAGTATTATGGCTTAGCACTTCATTTATTCCCTGTCTGTGTAAAGTAGGAAATGTGGAAATGTGGAATGGAAAATCTACGATAGCAACTTCAAAACCCCCATGAGGCGGTGAGGCAGTGACTTATATTCCCCCCCCCCCCCCACTCCTTAACCGTCAACAAATCAAAAGCATAATGTGAAACAAAAACTATCAGCATACAATTATGGACCGGAATGGTGATGCACATCTTTTACGTAAACGCTACCATTGAGCGCCAAAATAGTTTTAAAAGTAAGTCAGCTTTAATTCACACTAACACTCCCCTTTTTAAATGGGTTGTTATACTGATTTTTGGGTTCAAAGTGCACTTGCGAGCCCTCGAATAGCCAAACGTGGGGACGTATTCTTTCCATCAATCGTAGCCAAAATTGTTTAGCTTTAAGATAGGGCGTTCTACACCCATTTAAAGGGTGAGGTGGTAATGGCGTATAGCGGCAAAAGTGTATGATGATTTTAGAATTCGAAGTGCTTTTGCGAGCTCTTTAGTAGCACGAAATGGGCATGCTTAGGATCTATTCTTTCCATCAGTCCTAACCGAAATTGATTAGTTTAGACATGGACCGTCTTACGCCCGTTTAAAGGTGAAGCTGTAATGGCGTAGCGGCTATTTTCGATTTGTAATGCTCGTATTTGTATTTATGTCTAAGCTACACAGTATTGGTAGGAGTGATAGAAATAATAAATCACAACCTTTCAAATGGGCGTAGGGCGGTCCCTATTTAATGTAAACAATTTTGGTTAGAATTGATTGAAAGAATAGGTCACAACCTTTTCAGAATGTCCTAAGCGTGTCCATTTTGATCTATTAGAGAGCTCACAAGATCACCTTGATTTCAAAAATTATCATACACTTTCGCCGCCGCTACTACCTTTTCAGTAATTTTGGTTTCGATTGTTGGAAAGAATACGTCCTTCAGAACCTGTCCAGAAACCTGTCCACAAAATTGCATGCGTAGTTACACTTGGGGGGGGGGGGGGAAGGAGTTGGAATGGTTTACTGCATGTCGGGAAGGAAGTGAACATGCAACACTCATTTGGACAAATACTGTTCCTCCTCCAATACACGCTTGACATGGCTGATAATAAAACGAATCAACTTAACTAATCCCTTTTGCTTTAACCCTTTACTATCCAGCCTCCCTTTAAATGACGGCCACTGAACGGCGTCCCAACTCGCACTGCAAACTTTGTGAGGGGTCCCCGGGGACCCCGAGCAAAGCGAGCAGCAACAGCCCAATCGTCAGCGTCCTCGTCTCCAAGCCAAGCAAATGCCGGTTCGAATCCCGCGATGACCCAATACAAAAAATACATCCAGTTTGCATTCCCCAAATGCATTCCCCAAATATAACTGTGGAAAACCCACCACACGTTTCTGGATAGGTAAGAAAAAAAACCTGTATCTGTATCCCGTACTGCTGCGATAATTTCGTTTGGTACGGCGCCTTCTCTGCTGGACATCATGAAGACATGCAGTGAAGCTATTTGTCAGAAAGATAACTCCTACCCTAATAGTCCGATTTTCATTGTGTTTTTTGCTTTGGTATTGGCTTACAATTCTCGACAACTTTCCAATGTACACCACTACTCTACGACGTGTACTTCAAAATTTAAAATCGTGATGACCTTGAACGACCATTCCAAGGTCATTTAAACTAGCATCATTACATTTACCCCGACCCATAGAGTATGTATGTACATTTTTGTGGTTCTCCTCTTAGTAGATTTGGAATGGCAGTAGGCTTCTCCAGACTTATGCACCACCCTGTATACGGTGTTGTAAAATGCAACGAGTTGTGACTACAATGTGTTGTAAACAACAACGTCCATAGGTGATGCAAACCACGTCATCTACACATGTTGTAAACCACAACTTCTGCATGTGTTGTAAACCACAACGTCTGTAAGATGTTGTAAACCACAACGTCTATAGGTGTTGCAGCCCACACCATCTAGAGGTGTTGTAAACCACAACGTTTGCAGGTGTTGTAACCAAAACGTCTGTGGCTGTTGTAAACTACAACGTCTACGAGTTGTAACCCACATCTACAGATGTTGCAAACCACAACATCTATAGTTGTTATAAACCGCAACGTCTATAGGTGTTTTAAACCACAACGTTTATAGGTGTTGTAACCAAAACGTCTGTGTGTGTTCTAAACCACAGAACCTAAAACACCTATAGCAAGACACAGAATAACGTCAAAATATTATTAAAAGAATAAATATCTGGCTTAAAAAAATACGTTAAAGATGACTTTTCTGTTTTAAAATATTTTCTGATAGTATACATAAACTTTTTATTGTTCGGATGGAAATTCAGTCGACTAAAGTGTGTTCATATTCTCAAATTGGTACTAAAAGTCTGCCTGTATTTTATTACTTTGTAGATTTTTGCCAATAATTTTTACCTATGAAAAACAAAAATTGATGACCTTTAGTTTTACAGCCAAAATTGCAGCCTTTAGGCTGTGACTGTATTTTTCAAAAACCTATTTTATTTTATATTTTATATTGCTTTAAGAACTATTGTTCAGCTGTTTGTGTACAAATCCAAACATTCAGTTCCGTCACCATGTTTGTGAAATGAGCCTCCATAGAAGCCTCTAGTGTGGCTATAGTTGAACGCTGTCTACGTTTGTTACTGACGTATAGTTAAACCATCAATATCAGTAATGTTGCCTTCCCGTTAATTCATTTAAAACAGTTCTCACCGCAGACATGAATTAATGAAAACTACCTAAGCAATTCGAAAACCACAACAAATGCACAGTTGCATCTGAAAGTGGTATTTTTTAACAGGAACTTGAACGCTTTAAAATCCCTTTCAATTCCGACTGGCCGAACGAAATAGTCAGACAGAAGATCCTTGGGTCAGGATAGTGAGGTATTTATTAACTCGCCACATCGGCCGTTCAAAATAACAAAGCAAAAGGCGTAACGTAATTAAGGTTGTGAGACATAACGTCTGGAGGTGTTTTAACTACAATGTGTTGCGAAATAGGAGTAGTGGTTAATCATAAGGGCTCGTTTACGCAACGAGACCTTCTCGCTCGCCGAAAGCTATTTGCTAGGCAACCGTCATTTATTTACGATTAATTTCCCGTTTCTACTAAATGAATGCGGTAATAGACAACAAATTAAATGTATTAAAAATAACAACACGGACAAAGAACAAAGTGCAACAGTCATTTTAAATATTGCTACAACATTGTTGCCATTTCACGCCATTTCCAAAATTTGCTATTCTCCCTGAAAAAACAGCTTCTAGCAATGATCAAACGACGGTAGAATAAATAGCTACTCGCAGCGAGAATTCAAAATCCAACATGGCGTCCATTTCGGAGTTATCGAATCGAAGACAAACCTTCGAATGCCGGTATTTAGGAATCTGTCCGTCGTCGTGTACTGCAGTAAAAATTGTTTTCTTGTTGTCATAAATCGACGCTGTCATGTTGCAAGCATCGTACGTCGTGTCGCGAGGCACGAGGAGAAAATTTGCGTCCGCGTTGTTGCCATGGTTACTACGTATAGACAACTTAAAAGCCGCATTCTTCGACAAAGGCGAGAAGCAGCCAAAAAAATTAGTATTGCCCAGTAAAAGCTAGGAAGCGAGAAAATTGTCGTTGCGTCAACGCGCTCTAACTTCCATTATTGCAGCGTAGTTTGCTACACCTACTTAACGAAAATAAAAGGTTTCTATCCGCAACTATTGTTAGTCCACGGAAGATTGAAAATGTCAAATTTAGATCTAATTTAAGTCATCATATTTCAAGCGAATCAAGATTCCAACTTTTTATCTGAGAAGTTTTAATTTTTAAACAGACTAAAACTTCATAAAGTTCGCTGGACAAACTTAGTATTTCTCTCTTGATCGATGACGAGGTGGGGAGGGGGGGGGGGAGAAGGAAGTGGACGTTTGTGATATCATTTTCTAGGGGAGGAGGGGATGGCAGAATTTGTGATAAATGTGACAGGTAGCTAAAATATCGAAAAAGAGCCAAACTTGCCTGACGTCATTTATGAACGGTCCGTCAGCCAAACCAAAGTGTTAGCCTAAATAATTTTCTTTAAGGACGGTCTACAACTCTTTACGACGTTCCAACCCATATTCAAAAAATGTGAATTGCTCCAACCACACCCGATGGTCTCGATATGTTTTAAGACTTTGTTTTTATGTCTTTCGTTTATTAGTTTCAGAATGTTTCTGACGGTCAATGTCAGATCAATCAGGAAAATGTTTTTGTTTTTTCCTTACCTCATGCCCCAGGCATGTTCTCCTCTCTCTCTAAGTACGGCCAATGGCTTTCTTTCCTCAGCCAATAACACTCAACATTCTTTTGAAAAACCTCAAGAAGAATTTCCGCAAGTTGCTGTTTTCTTCTCCGTCTCCTGTTCTCCTTTGTTGAACTGTCGCTGCCTCAACCATCACAAAACACAAGATGGTCAGAAGGACGAGGATGAAAAACTGGATTTGGACCTAAAAAGAGAAAGACAGAAATAATGAGAAAGGCAAAAAAATATGCATGCATATGTATGGAAATTTTTATCAGGTTTTTTTTTTCTTTCCTCCTTTAAGTAACGCGCTGTGGTTGTAAGCAGATCAACGGTGCTTCTCAAGTGCTAATGTCCGTGCACCTGTCCGCGTCTCTGTATCGAGCCAGTAATTGGGCTAGCTGCAAGGGGCACTGGATAATCATGGAGGGGAAAAAGAAGAGCGTTTTACTGAAACCAATGATGTTAGACCTGATTTCTTAGGCCTAAAACGCGCGATTGTTTTCGATTTGTCGGCAGTACTTGAAATTTTTAGCAAGTGGGATCGTTTATTTTCCGATTTACAACTTCGCAGCAGAAGGGATCGGAGAAAACAACGTTTTTTAGGCCTAAGAATCCTCTCTCACAGCACTGGCTTGACTAGAAGTGCCGTTGTTTTTCCCCTCCATTTTAATCTAGTGCCCTTTGTGGCTATCTCTCCAGATGCCAGCCTCGCAACCAATATGGCATTATTGTCGCAGGCTCTATAGTTTACACTGAAGGGAACACCAAAGCAAAGCGAACGAATCCAATATTCGACTGTAGCTGGATTTCGTGTCTTTTTGTCTGTTTGGGAAACGATAACGTTCGAAGTTTCGTTCTGATTTGGTTGAAATTTCGTGACAAGGGAGATTCGGTGCATGAAATTCAATAATTCGAAAAGGAAAATCCAATCTCAGACACTTTCGGAGATTTTCGGTTTTCCGTCGGATTGCGAAGCTATTTTGGTAGCGGCAGTAAGAGAGCCCGATCTATAAGGCTAGTGACCCTGAGCACTACACGAACAATACAAAGGAACTTGCCGTAACAAACAGTAGTGAAATTTGTTTTAGTGTGAAGAATGCAGAAAATAATTACAACTGGTAAGAAAGAAAAGAGCACATTATTACTGCTGTTGAGAATTGTTTTGTAGTTTTAATTTAATAATGTCATTATTACTTGGTTGTAACAGTGCGCTAATTTGCTATGACATGTACTATTGTTGTACTTCTTTGTGGTAGGTAAAAAAAATGGCTGATAAGGTGTTAGCAACCAAATTCGTTGTCGGCCTCGATTTTCTTCATGGTGCCGAAACCCGGGAACAGTAATCGAGGTAAATGACTCCGTGTGTCAAAGAAGACTTTGGTAGTTTCTGTGAAGCAGTAGGACTGACTGTAAGTGTTACCCAAGTTGAATCATTGGTCGTGAGTGAGTTGGCCAATTTCGTAACATTAAATTTCTTCATCCCTTCCAATTTGCTAAGCCTAACGTACTCTCTATTGTTTAACCAACGTAATTGTCGTGTTGCTGGTTTATTGTTGGATACCGTTATTGTTACATTTCGAGAAGTTATATTGCCTAAAGTTGATGCATTTTGAGAACGCTAAATTTGGAAAGACTGAATTACTTGGCAAAAATCGTTGTTATTAGATGCAAGAACTTTATTTCGGGTCCAGTGAAATACTTCAAGATAAGAAAATAAAATGCAAGAGTGCCTTTTAAAGAGAGCATTGAAAAAGAATTTATTGAAGAATTAGCGGTGATCCACCAACTTCATGTAGAACGTAATTGACCCCTCCAATTTATAATACATTGTTGTACGTTAAGATTTACCATTTTCAAGTTACAAATAGACTGAACGAAAAATGGAAGCTTTAAAACGCAAACGCGGAGTCATTAGAGGTTTAGTAACGAAACATGTAAATCGTATTGACGAGTTAATAGATACCAATAATCTTATTGAACTTGAAGCTATTCTTACACTGTTACAGGTTAAAGCTGGTGAATTAGAATCGTTAAACAACAAAATTGAACCTTTACTAGACGACAGTGATTCTTTGGAGGAAGAATTGGAAACTGTCGAAGCGTATAATGAAAAAATTTGCATTTGTCGTGTTAAAGCTGGAAGGGTGTTAGAAGGTGGCACTAATACTGGTCAAGTTGATGCTTCACATGGGAGTACTTCAAATGTAAGTGCAATAACCCAACCTGCTGTAGTCCCTAAAGTTAAGTTGCCAAAATTACAGATAGGAAAGTTTAGTGGTGATACAGATAAATGGCAACGATTTTGGGATCAATTTTATTCTGCTGTTGACCAAAACTCATCACTTTCTGAAATTGACAAATTTGGTTATCTGTGTTTGTTACTATCTGATCGTGCTGCAGCAGCCATTGACGGATTAGCCATGACAAAAGACAATTATGCAATAGCAATTCAAATTCTTCAGGAACGATTTGGGAAGAAAGAAAAAATAATTCGTGCTCACATGCAAGGATTATGGGATCTACCCCCTAGAAGGGACACTGTTGAACTCGAAAGTCTCCGTGCGCTAGTAGACAACTGTCTCACGAGAATAAGAAGTCTGGAAGCGTTAGGGATTGATATGTCAGTGCAAGGTACCCTCCTATGTCACGTGATACTCAGAGCAGTACCTCAAAAAATTCACCTGCGGTGGCGAGAAAGTCTAACCGCTGGTCAACAGGTGGATGATCTCAATGACCTTATGAACTTTTTGTTGAAGCAAGTTGAAAATCTTGAATTAACAGCTGACGTGCTTTCTGAACGACCTTTGTCTAAAACTGTTCAAAAGGTTAAAAAATTGCCAGGATTTTCTCAAGATCAAGGAGTTGCTACAACCTCTGCGCTGAAGTTAGAAGTTGAAGCAGGACTAGAACAAAACAAAATGAGCTGTTTTTTCTGCGAAAATCCTTCACATAGAGCCCACGAATGTCCTGACTACGTAGAAGTGAACGCTCGGAAACAACGAATTCGCCAACTTGGACGCTGCTATGTATGTTTAAAAGGAAAACATACCGCTCAGGTTTGTTGGCAACGCAATCGATGCAGGAAATGCCGTGGCAGGCATCATCATTTATTATGTGAAGCTCATTCTAGGTCTAATGAACAGAGACAACCTGTTCTAGAATCGGCAGTTACAGTTGCAGGAGCCCAGATACGAGTTGAAGCTTCCAAACCTGGTACAGTTCTTCTTCAGACTGCAACTATTCTAGTGCGATCTCCTTCAACTCAGCTGCTTGCAAAGTGCCTTTTTGACGGTGGTAGCCAAAAGACATTTGTAAGGACTGCCCTTGTTAATCAGTTGAATGTTAAACCACAAGGCAAAAAGAATTTGGTGATCCGTGGATTTGGACAAGTGACAGGACAAACAGCCAGATATCATCGTGTACCATTGTGGCTTGAAGAAAGGCATGGGCAAGTCGGGATAGAAGTTGAGGCACTACAAGTGCCAGAAATTGGTGTGATTGCAAAGTCGCATGGACTTGGAAGCTGGAAACGTCACATGCAGCAACGTGGACTATCTCTTGCCGACAACTATGACAGTCAAAATAATCAAGCCATCGACATTCTCATTGGAGCTGACTACTACTGGAGACTTATAAGCGGAAGAATGGTAAGACTGACAGATGGTCTAGTAGCAGTTGAAAGCATATTTGGCTGGGTACTTCAGGGTCCACTAGAAGAAGCATCAACTTTGATGACAGAAGTACAAGCACTGCATGTAGCAATTCGTGAAGATTTGCATCACGACTTGGACACTCAAGTTAAGAAAATGTGGGATTTGGATACTATAGGCATTACCGATAGGCACGACGTTAAGACTGCACTTTCCAAAAATGACAGACAAGTTTTAGACAAGTTCGAAGATACAATAAAGTATAATGGGCAACGATACACTGTTCGACTACCTTGGAAAGAAAACAGTGAACATTTGACAAGCAACAAATCCCAAGCCAAGAAACGTTTAAATCAATTGATTCATCGGCTGCGGAGAAATGACGATTTAAGGACACGATACTCTGATGCAATGGCTACATACAAAGAACTAGGACATGCAGAGTTAGCACAATCCCAAGAGAATGCAGAGCACATATATTACATGCCACATCATGCAGTCATCAGAGAAGACAGAGTTTCTACAAAGCTCCGTGTGGTGTTCGATGCCTCGTCTAAAGAACCAGGAACATTATCCCTTAATGACTGTTTGCATATAGGACCATCATTAAATCCTTAAATAGTTGCTCTCTTGCTGCGATTTAGAAGACATGCAGTAGCCATTGTAGGCGATATTGAGAAAGCCTTCCTTCAAGTGGAGCTAGCAACTGAGGACAGAGATGCAGTGCGGCTACTATGGATCCAATCAGATTGGGATGGTAAAGGACCAGTAACTCAAGTCGAATGGAGAATGACCAGAGTTGTATTTGGAGCAGGACCAGGCCCATTTTTGCTGGCAGCAACTGTAAAGCATCATGCAAAGAAATACTCAAGAGAGTTTCCAGTAGCAAGCAAAGCTTTAGACGAAGATTTATTTGTTGACGATCTTCTTACCGGTGCCTCATCATCAGCGGCAGCCTATACTTTGTACAAAGAAGTAAAAGAAATTTTGGGGTGTGCAGGAATGCCATTAAAGAAATGGATATCATCGTCTGACAAAGTTCGACGCCTTTGGACGGACACTAATGAATCGCAGTATCCGTTTTCTAAAGAAATTTCTGATTCAGCTTCACTGAAAGTGCTTGGTTTGTGGTGGGACTCTATACTTGATGTTTTTCGGTATGACCCAGGGCCATTGTTGACTTTTTTAACTAACCAAAGTAAAGTTAGCAAGCGCTTGGTCCTACAAGCATCAGCTCGATTATTTGATCCCCTTGGTTTGGTATGTCCTGTTTTGATAGATGTGAAGATTCTCTTCCAAGATCTATGGATACGAGGAATAGGTTGGGACGATGACATTCCAATAGAACTTCAACAAAGGTGGGGAAGATGGATGGACTCTCTTCCGGGCCTAAGTTGCTTAAAAATACCTCGCTGGTACAATTTTATGCCAGAAGATGATCTCCAGATTCATGTCTTTGCTGACAGTAGTGAACGAGCATATGGCTCAGTTATTTTTGTAAGGATTACCAAAAGGGGAACAGAAGACATCATGACTAGATTGGTAATTGCAAAAGCTAGAGTAGCCCCAGTAAAACGTGTCTCACTACCTAGGCTCGAGTTGCTTGGTGCATTAACAGCAGCTAGACTATGTACATATTTTAAGGAAGCACTCAGATTGCCTAACGTGCCAACTTATTTTTGGACAGATTCTGCCATTGCCCTGCAGTGGATTCACAGCCCTTCAGCTCACTGGAAGACATTTGTTGCAAATAGGGTCCAAGAGATTCAGAATCTAAGTGATCCAGGAATGTGGAAACATTGCCCTAGTGCTCAAAACCCCGCCGACCTGGTCACCAAAGGATGTTACGCTGAAGATTTGGGAAAATCCAAACTATGGTGGGAAGGCCCAGAATGGTTAAAACAAGACCCTAAGGAATGGCCAGCAGCTCAGAAGTTGGATGGAAATTGTACTCAATTGGCACAGAATGAACGTCGAAAAAGTGATGCACTAGTGCTAGTCAGCTTTGCAAGGGAAGAGTTGTTTGACCTAAAACGATTCAGCTCATGGCAAAGAGTTCTACGTATTACGGCTTGGATACGAAGAGCATTTCGAAATATTGATCATGCTGAATCATCATTGACTGCCCAGGAAATAAGCCAGGCTGCGATTTACTGGATCAAACATGTTCAGCAAGTGGAATTTGCTGAAGAGGTGGCAAGACTTAAAATGGGCCAAGTTGTACTTCAGTCTTCAAAGATATACCAGTTGAATCCCTTTCTTGATGAAGACAGCTTGTTGCGGGCAAAGGGGCGACTGCAGCTTGCCTCAGTGGCCGAGGAGACACGTCATCCAGTGATTTTACCATCTTCTCATCGCATCACTGAACTGATAGTGATTAAAATACATGCAAGTCTTATGCACAGTGGGGTGCAAGCAACATTGGCTGGGTTACGGACAAGGTTTTGGATTCCTCGAGGAAGACAAATAGTGAAGCGTATTTTAAGAAGCTGTCCTGTTTGCTGCCGATATCTTTGTCGTCCAGGACAACAACTAGAAGCACCACTTCCTATTGACAGGATTTCAGAAGCACGACCTTTTGAAGTTTCAGGTTTAGACTACGCTGGACCTCTGTTTGTTAAAGTTGGAGATAAACTGGAAAAAGCATACATTGTATTATTCACATGTGC
The DNA here is from genome assembly GCA_023313725.1 of Lithobius niger. Lineage (NCBI taxonomy): Eukaryota > Metazoa > Arthropoda > Chilopoda > Lithobiomorpha > Lithobiidae > Lithobius > Lithobius niger. The sequence continues at coordinate 31,485 of JAHWFP010127676.1, forward strand.
AGTGACCCGTGCACTACACCTGGAATTGGTGGTGGGAATGTCTACAGAGCATTTCATTCTTGCTCTGCGCCGTTTCTTCTCTCGACGGGGAATTTGTAAAATTCTATATTCAGACAATGCTCGTACCTTCAAGCGTGCCGATCTGGAATTGCAAGAGTTAAGCAAAGTTATTGGACATGCAGATGTAACCAGCTTTTGTGGAAATAACTTCGTAACTTGGAAGTATATTGTCGAGCGGGCTGCCTGGTTTGGTGGATTCTGGGAGCGTCTCGTCAGATCAGTGAAAACTTGTTTGAGAAAGATACTGAGAAATTCTTGCCTGCACTTCGAAGAAATGTCAACAGTCTTGGCCGAAGTAGAAGCGGTTGTCAATTCTCGACCATTGACATACACTTATGCCGATTTAGACGAAGGTGAAGCATTGACTCCTTCACATTTCCTTATTGGTGAACTGCTTACCACTCTACCAGTTCCTGAAAGACACGTCAGAGAAAATATTCCACCAAACATGAATTAACACGACGCTGGAAGCATCGTGGGCGACTAATGAACACATTTTGGAAAAGATGGTCAAAAGAGTACCTGATGGATTTAAGAACAGCGTGGGAAACCAAGAATTTGGATGCCACAAATGTAATAAAACCAGGGATTTTAGTTTGGTTCATGATGAACGCTTGCCTAAACATCGTTGGAAGCTTGGACGTGTGGAAGAAGTTCTGGAAGGACGTGATGGCCGTGTCAGATCATGTATGATCAAAATTGCTGGGGGACAAAGATTAAAGCGTCCAGTCCAGTTACTTTCACCATTAGAATTGTGAACCCTAGGTGGTTCACGGCGGGCAGTTTGTTGAGAATTGTTTTGTAGTTTTAATTTAATAATGTCATTATTACTTGGTTGTAACAGTGCGCTAATTTGCTATGACATGTACTATTGTTGTACTTCTTTGTGGTAGGTAAAAAAAATGGCTGATAAGGTGTTAGCAACCAAATTCGTTGTCGGCCTCGATTTTCTTCAACTGCCAATTCCACAAATTTTGAAACAACCTAACTGCTTCTTTTATTATTTCTACTACATATCTAAAGAAGGAATTCAGATGCAAGAAGTGGTTTCTATGGAAATACGTTGAACATCAGCAACTTTATTTTATTCAACATGGCCAGGGTTTAACCGTAAGCCTAGCCCACGTTTCACCGTAGTTACTTGTCTGCATACAGCCGTTACGAAGCCAGATTCACGGAGACAAACGTAACAATTGAAAATCAACAATGTTAGTTAACATGCTTCGCAACAATACCTTAACCAACTCGCGTGGGAGCAGAGCTGTCCAGATGCACAATCTGAACTACCATACCTCAAATATTTTCGGAGATATTCGAGCTTTTCGTTAGATGGCTAACCTTTTTTTTTTTTAGCGGTGGTAAGGGAGCCCGAGCGGTACGGCCAGCGGTCCAAGCACTACTCGAAAAACACGAAGCAGTTTGCCGTAATAGACCATAGTGAAATTTCTTTTAAGTATGAAGAATGCAGAAAGTAATTACAAATGGTGAACACCATTACAGCCAGTTTCACAAGTTTTGAAACAACGGTGTCGCTTCTTTTATTATTTCTATACAGCAGATATCTCTCGTGTGGGCATACAGTTGAGAAGATAAATAAGTAAATACCCGTCCTCGTCTTCGCTGCAGCTCCCGGTTGCTACGACGGGTGTTTGCTTATTTTATCCATTCAACGAAATTATTAGAAATGATAGAATTACCAAACGACTTGTATTAATGGACGAAAAACACTGATACACACATTCACCCATACGCCAAGCTCCATGAGTCCTGCCTAGCTTTTTGATTTAGTCCATGTCGCCATAATTTGTGGCGATTTCTGGGTCCGGATTGCAGGACCCTGACGTCAACATCACAGTTAAGCGAGATGCATTTAATTGTTACATGGGTCCTACAGACGGGAGGATGGATTCCCTTACCCGGGTCAGGGCGAATTCCGAATTTGGCTAAGGTGATGGAAATGAGGCTTATAATCGTATTTCAGTTTAATTTATGTTTAATTGATATTCGGTGCGTTTAGTTAGTAAGCTCAGGTTCGCCTGACTTACATGAGCGAATTTAACCTAGGCTTAAGGCATTAAATGGAATGCCATGGAGTCTAGGCTTACTTTGGGTAGGAAGCAAACGACGCGGTTTTTGGGTTACAAACTGGTTTTAGTATGGATTTGAATTATAACGGGGTTGCAGTGAGCCACTTGCAACTGGAATATCTGGTTTGAATTTAAGTTGGGAACTATGGGTAAAAAGGGAAATAATTCTAATTAATTTGACCGAAGTTACCTTGTGATGCGGGTAGTTTGGAGGATCGTGTTGGAATAGTACTTTTCTTTATTGAAAAACGAATTGTTGGGAGTACGGGGCAGAATAGCAATCAAGGTCGAGCAAGTACAACTGGTACCGTACATTGGTAGTACCGTCCAGATAATTTGTATGTCACATATTGTTAAACAATTGATCGAAAATAATCATCTCTACTAATGAATAAATTTGAGTTTTTATTGAGCCGAAAGGGCCTTCAAGCCATAAGCTCACGCTGCAAACTAACTTTGAGACTAACACTAACACACTAACACACTAACACATTAAGACACATCAAGTACCTGTCAACTTGAAGTGACAATGGGTTGCTACAAAATGACATCATGAAGACGTTAGGCAATGGAGTTGTCACAAATGACGTCACAGGGCGACTTCTTGGAGTGACATAGATTCAAAATCTGAAGTCCGAAATTAATCTCTCAACAAATTTTACTACGTAGCTTACAAAGCCGGTGAACATAAAGGTGGTATACAATGGCTGAATTTCCTTTATCAATGGTCTTTGACCATGAATTGAAAGACTTGACATGACATGCTTGCAGGACAATTGCTGCCTTTTAGGTTTTTGCTTCTTGTTTCTCCGTGTCATTGTTGAGTGTGAGTTAGTTTGCGTCACTGTACGCAATGTTCGTTTCGTTCCTGATGTCACTGTTAAAAAAATTAATCCGTGAATCTCTTTATTAGTAAAGGGAAAAATGAACAGCAATGAATGAGACATCGCTCCAGTCATGGAGTTGAATGGAATTTTTCGCAAACAAAAGAACAGAAAGGTCATCGTGAAGCATAAGTCTATGGCTGGCCTACACAAACTTTTGTTAGGTTTTTCAGTGCTCTGAATGAACTGGTACGAGTGTTGTTGTTGTTGTTGATGCTGTTTGTTTGTTTTTAGGAAGCACGAATCCCAACTGGGTTATCTGCTTTCCCCACGAAGATGAGAGTGACGATGAGAGGATGTGAGTAAATTCAAACTAAAGAAACGACTTCCAACAACAACATTACAAAAACCCCAGGGCCGGCTTAAAGGGGCCTTTTTCACTTTTTCTACTCCTAGATGCAGCACCGCAGAATCTTCGAGCAATATTAAAAAAAAATAGCGGTAAATAAAAAATGGAACAACACTACCCGCAGCAATGCCGCAATTTGCATAACTTTAAACGAGATCACGTGACCCACATCAGCATATTGGATGATGGCGAATCTGGATCGTGGATGCTGTGTTTAGGATTATCAAAATGATGAACAGGCGCCTTTAAGGGACGCTGCTCTGGGGTGCATGTTGGGTAGGGGGGGGGGACAGAACCAATGAGGGTATTAAGGAATAATTTGTTTTCATTGGAATATGTCAGTTACAATGGAGTCAGATCATCAGACAGACTAATGTTAATAATTCATAAGTGAACGTTTTCGTAAAGCTATGACAGAAATGAGGTCAAAATTGTCTAAAAGTTGAATAAACATTTTTAAATTTAGATATCCGCCTCGTGTAAAATGAAAAGTAGTGATATGACAGAAATGAGGCATGTCAGTGGTTGGAGGGGGAGGCGATAAAAGCCTAACTTGACCCGACAAGCAAAAAAATTGGGATGGGCGTCAAAAAGCAAGGGAGCGCCAAGGTGGTTTAGGAAGGGGGAAGAAACGCAAAAATGCTAGCTCGCCCGGGCGCAAAGTTTACCATGAGTTGCCTCTGAAAAATTAGGGCTGATCTAAAGAAGAAATTTTTGCTACCGTCGAAAATTGACCATTTGAAAAATATATAATATCCCTTCACCCTTCCCCTCGTTATTTGATACCCGCCAATTAAAAACTTCATGGAGAATTATGAAGAGGCGTACCAAAGAACAGTGGCAGGGTTTGAAGGCTACAATTTTCGACCGGATTCCGTTTTCGTTCGAAAAATTGAAGACTCCCTCATACGTTGTAAATTTCTGCATTTTTACCCCAGTTTTTTCCCGCCTCGTGTCGTTTGCGAATGAAGTTCGGTTTTTCCGGCTGACTTTTGGTTGGAGAGGGAACATCACCTTCCCCAACTTTTTCGACCATGCACAGGGCCGCAGAGAGAAATGATGGGGCCCTTGACAAAATTCTCGTACAGATCCCTTCCACCTATTTTCTTTCCCTTTCCGGGTACGGGACGATGCCCTCACTTTTGGGTGAAAAGTAACTGGGGCCCAGGACCACCTGCCCCCCCCCCCCCCCTCCACCCAGCCCCTGTCGACGGGCTTGGCCCCGCACCTCCCACCGAAATGTTGTCAAGGACGGAATTAGACTACTGCTAAAAAATGTATGCCTGAATTCAACGGAAACCTTGCTTTTCCAATACAATTGCTGCAAAAGACATACAATAGCACAGTATCGAAAAGTAGGCCATATCATAAACTTTATACTTGTTTCATTGCCATGGCGCGTGATTGGGAATCGAACCAACGAACTATTCAGCTAGTTGTGTTTAAACTGATTATGAGTTCCGTAGCAGACATGCAATGGAAAAAATGAACGACAATGAGAAGATCTTGAAAATTTCCCCTACAATCGAGAAAACTTAAAAATCCTCGTAGCAAAATGTTGGGTGTTCTGATAGAATAAACTTCTACCGTCGAATTCGTTCTCAGCTTGAAATATAAATCACAATGATCTGATCAGACGTGAAGGCATTCATAATAAACACCACTGAACGAGCCAAATCATACAGATTATAGCCTACCGATCACGTATATATAGGTATCGAATTTATAACAAAAACAGATATGACTCGAATCTAAAATTGAGTTAATAACAAATAAGGTTTCCACTTGGGTTTACTTAAAATGCTTTAAGCGCTATGATTCTAATTAGGTCTATTTGATTCTTTTAATATTATTTTTAATTTAACGCTTAAAGTGTAACTCTAGAATTAACCAAATTATGCCATATACGGCAGTGGTCCAGCGGTTTGCATTCTCGGTGATTTAATACAATACCGGCAGGATCTAGTACAAAACATAGCATACGCAACTGGAATGGACAATATGCCGACGAAAGCGCTAATAATGCAATTGATTTGTTTTGTTGCCGCTTTCTGTCAGCCGAGGGCGACAGTGACAGTACAAAAATTGCCAACTTTCCTTTCCTTGCAACACTTTCCAGGATACACAACCGTTGTCACTTTTTTTTGCAAACGCAGAGAAACAGCTTAACGGTGGCTGAGTGATAACTTAAAAAAAAAAAAAACTATTTAAAAATACTACTATAGATAATAAAAATGTGTCACGCAAATCTACGAAAAAAATTTAAATTATTATTTTGAAAATCGCCACCAGATGTCGCGACTGATGGTACAAAAATGAGATTTGCTTGGCCAATTCTCGAACAGACCTCGAAGAAATGGGTCAGTTGAAGCGGCCATTTTGTCTACCCCCCCTTCATATTGTTGTAGGTCGGGCCGGATGCCCATGACATCCTTAAATAGAGTTCGGACGATCACCACACTACTAATGCGTTGTTGCTTTATTGACCGGTAGCTCGGTTGCAGTCGCAATCAAGAGTAACTTTAAAGTGCTCTTACACGATTTAATGAAATAAACAAAAATAATAATGAAGTATTGTAACAATACTACTCTCGATTTATAAAGACAATTCGGTCCATGTTAGGCTTTTTGAGCAATTAGGATTAGTTCGTGAAGCACTAACATATGAACCATTCAGGCCAGAATCGTGCTGGAAAAATAAAGGGGAGAAGTTTCGTTCGATTGGCAAAGTGGTCTACACGGATTCGTGAATTTTTCGAACGTTACTGGGGATTAACCACAAATAATGGCAATGGGACAATCTACGTTTACACAATTTAGTTTGGCTGATTTAAAGTAACACCGCTCCCACTCCAGATTCGTGTTGAAGTTTGGAGGTTGCTATCTTGGAGGAAAATGATCGCGGAACATCATGGAGATACCAAAGCCTACCAAAGGATTCTTTACATATAGGCTCATATCCATATGGAATTCTCTCCCGGAACAAGTTATTAAATCTCCTAGCATCAACGCTTTTAAGAACGACTTACACACTCATGTGGCCCTAAGCACAAACTGGCAATTTACAACTTACAATGAACTTTAGCCCAAACTCTATTTTCTGGAGCCATTTGGGTCGCAAAGTTTTTCTTTCCCTGCTATTCCTTTATTATTACTGTAGGACACAACTCAAATATTAACTAGGCCATATTTACTGTAAATGATGCATGTATTTAGTACACCAGAATATCTTATATTTTTCCTTGAACTATTTTGTACACTGTTTATGTATGACATATTTATGACCTCTATCAAAAAAAAAAGGGGAAAAAGAACAAGAGATGAAAGGAGAGAGAGAGTCAAACCAAAAACAGCTGTGTACGCCTGATGCCAGTGACTATTTATTGTTACTATTGGTTATTTATTGATACTTTGAGTATTTCTTACTTTGCTGTAAAGCCATAACGGCACTACAGTGTAATGTAAATACACTAAGTAAGACAACAGGGGCTCGTGACTCTGTAGTCCTGCCGGCGTACTCATATTTTGTGACAATTTTGTGACAAACAAATTCCAAATTCCGTCACTCACTTCGCTCGCCTGGATGCAGTGTGTTATGGCGAGACTCACAACGCTTCCGCTAATCCAATCATTCACTTCCGATTTCGGGTTTTCCACTTGCTAAAGCGCCCGACCAATTCGCGTTCCGATTTTGTACCACATTGCAGCGCCATTCTTCCGTTTGGTTTCAATTAAATAGCGATGAAGCACACCGAAAACAGGACAACTGGTTAGAATTCAAACAAAATATAGGACTGATGGGGGCATTACAGAATTTATAGGAGCTTTATAATGACCAATTTAAAATTAGGAAATATGGGGAATATAATTATGAGAAGTGGATGCGTTGCCCAACCTGACTACGGATCAAGTTTTTGACACCATCCGCCTGTCCTGCCCTGCTTGTTATCTTCGACGAACCGTGACCGCCTCGACCTTTTTTACCCCCATGAATGAGTTCAAGCCCTGAGGCAAAACGCTGGTAGATTTCATTGTAAAGGCAAAACTAAATTCTGTCTTAAAGCGGTGTCAACGAAGAGACCCTGTTTCTTTATCGACTGTAACAGTACTAATTAGTTGGTAGAGCAAGCGAAGTCCAATACTCTACTAAATTTGCATTTTGTGCGTCTGATTGTATATTTGTTTTGTTTGGTTAACGATATTGTTCGAGATATTCGTCTGAGTTGGTTGAAATTTATTCATATTTCAGGTATGGTACATGAAATCAAAGAGTTAGAAGATGGAATTTGAACATCAGATATTTTCGGAGATAATCGGATTTTTCGTTGGATGTCTATGCCGATTTTTAGCAGTGGCGCGAAAGGAGACCTATCTGTAAGGCTAGTGGCCCCGAGCACGACACGAACAATTTAATCCAATTTGCCGCAATATAACGTAGTGACAGTTCTTTTAGTGTGAAAAATGCAGAAAGTGAACACAAATGGTAAACATTTTTAAAAAATGAATAAAAACTACCAGTTTCAGGCGTTTTAATTTGAAATATCATGGTCGCTTCTATTATCGAGTCTACGGCAAATCTCGCGCACGGTGGCAGAGCTTTCCGTATTAGTCAATCTGCTCTTCATATTCCCCACTCGTAAGGGGTTTGGAAACTGGCTATTAAACCATCTACCTTTTTTCTCTCTTTGACATCCGTAAAAAAGAAGACCATTAAAAATTATATATGTGCCATGGTTATGTGTTTATGTGATGGATTTACGAGATAGTGTTGCCTAAATACAATATATTTAACATTCCTCCACAGTTCAAGGACAAATTCCCTGAAACCCCTACCTCTCCACAAACAACACGAAAGGAGTTTGTCTTTATTTACAAAATAGTTCTCCAGCCAACGTTTTTCGTTCTCAGTCCGAGGTGTCGTCACTTAGAATCAGTGACTTCAACCAGATTAACATCATCGAACGATTCGACTGGGCTCAAACAGCATGCGATTCTTTTCGTTTGTGTAGGTCCAAATGTTAAACGTAAATAAGTATGGTTTTCAACTCATGTAGTACAAATGGTTAATTATATTTCCAATTGTGGCTTCTCACGACTTTTAGAA